>JAFNEN010002940.1:0-13222 GCA_019343175.1 Oedothorax gibbosus
AGTCAGTCAGTAAGTTAGTTAGTCAGTCAGTTAGTCAGTTAATCAGTCAGTTAGTAAATCAGTCAGTTAATTAGTCAGTTAGTTAATCAGTCAGTTAGTTAGTCAGTCAGTCAGTCCGTTAGTTAGTCCGTTAGTCAGTCAGTTAGTTAGTCAGTCCGTTAGTTAGTAAGTCAGTCAGTGAGTTAGTTAGTCAGTCAGTCAATTAATCACTCCGTTAGTCACTCCTTTAGTTAGTCCAGACTGACTAACTTAGTCTAACTGACTGACAATTAGTTAGTCAGTGAACTGACTGACTCACTGACTAACTAATTGACTGACTGGCTAACTAACGGATTAACTAACGGACTAACTGACTGACTGACTGACTGACCAACTTACTGACTGACTAACTTACTGACTGACTAACTTGCTGACTGACTAACTTGCGGACTGACTAATTAACTGACCGACTAACTAACCGACTGACTGACTAACTGACTGACTAACTAACGGACTGACTATTGGAATTTTCAAAGTTGGTACTCATTTTAATATGTAGACGACCCCTTATACAATTTTGGTTGCCAGTTCTGAATTCCTTACGCTATTTCCTGAAAAATGAAACCTTACACAAAATTCCCTGATCAATAGCAGCCGAAAAACGAAGGGTGGATCGTTTTTTTTCCCCAGCTGTACTCCCGCCAATTAAACAGTGTCCATGGAGCGTAAAGTGCCACAACAGAACAAAATCAACAAAACAATATGAAACTGAGATGACATCGGCAAAACACGAGATGATCTTGGATGCTTACATTTTGTTACATTTCCAAATGTTCTAAAATGAAATCTTCAATAAAGAAAAAAGTCACTCAAAAAACATTGTTGGACGTAAACGTAAAATCACCCAACTCACCTGACAGCCACAAGCAATAGAGATAAAGCTGTCAAAATACGAGACGATTTCCATAAGTGTACTTAATGCTATCTTAAAGATTTTTTTTTTCAACTATATAAATTAATTTCATTTTCCGAATTATTGTCTAAATTAGGAAATTTTCCTAATTAAACAATGTCCATGGAGCGTAACGTGTCACAACGGAACGAAATCGAACAAAACCAGTGAAACAAATGCAACAGAAATAATATCGGCTAAACACGACACGATCTTGGATGCTTATATTCTGTTGTCTTTCTAAATTTTTTAACAATAAATCTTCAATAAAGAACGCCAAACACAACGTATGTACCACAAACAAACCAAATCTGCCATCCATCCAACTCACCTGACATCTAAAAGTAACAGAGATGAAACTGTCAAAATACGAAATGATCTTAATAAGCTTACTGTTGTATATTATCTATTATTTTACAACTAAATTAATATCATTTTGGTGAATAATGTCAGATTAGGAAATCCCAACACTTAAATATTGTCCATTGGGCATACTATGCCACAACAGAACAAAATCAGTAAAGCAAATGCAACAGAGTTGAGATCGACAAAAAACGCGAAAATCTTTGATGCTTACATTTTGTTGCATTTCTAAATTAATCCAATTCCATAAGTTCTATACAAATAAATCTTCAATTACAAAAAAAAAAACTCCAACACTGTTGGACA
The DNA here is from genome assembly GCA_019343175.1 of Oedothorax gibbosus. Classification (NCBI taxonomy): domain Eukaryota; kingdom Metazoa; phylum Arthropoda; class Arachnida; order Araneae; family Linyphiidae; genus Oedothorax; species Oedothorax gibbosus. The sequence goes on from JAFNEN010002940.1 coordinate 1,601, forward strand.
TAACACCGCGCACAGCCACCCAACTCACCTGACATCAATCGTGATGAGGTTGTCAAAACTCCAGACGATGTGGCCCTCCTCTCGTCTGCCGCCCTCAGCCCCTGCCAACGATCTGTGGCAAAGCCCTCACCCCCAACACACGGAACACATCTCATCAGCATAAGAGGGGCTGCGCCAACATTGCTGCGCCCGGCATCCTAGAAACGGGAAGAGATTTTTCCCGTTTTTTCCCTCCTTCTTTTCCCGATTTTCACTCCTATTTTTTTTCGGTCCTGCCTGCATTTCTCCCATTTTTCCGTGCATGCGCACACACCCACTGATGATGATTGTTGTTTGAGATTCCGGCCAATCAGATAGTGGTATCGATTGCAGGATTAGATGTCCCCCCTCCCCCTATTTTTGTGGAATTGTGGAAGGTATATATTATACAGTTATGGCACTATACCGGAATTCCACGAAAATAGGACCTTTTTAAGGGATGTTGTTGTGCGTTGATAAATATATGCGTTCTTACAGGTATCTTTCTAGGTAGCTGAGGAATTTTGACAAAGTTCTAAGACAGATATTTGAAGATTATCGGTGTGTAACTAAAACTAATAATGTGTGCTAATTGCATCCCTAAGATTGTACCGTACCGATTGCTCAAATAACTGTTTTGATTGTTGAAAATTGAAATTTTGGTAAAATATATTTTGTAGGTTGCATCACTTTTCCACTCATATAGTAAATTTAATTTTTTTAAATATATTTTTATTTTAAAAAGCTTGTTGTAAAGAGTTTATATGTCTGTCTATACCTTGAATCCCATTCAAAACTAATATTAAAACTGCACAAATAGATAAAATATCTCCGTATGCTGCTACTTCAGGATCAGTTTACCAAAGTAAGAAAGTCTCTGTCTTAGCTGCTTAACTCCCCGTTGAAATGTTTTCGATGTTAATTTCAATTTCAAACAACAAAAGATGTCATCTTTATAAGTATTTCAAGGACCATTGAACGACTGACATACTGTAACAAAGATTGCATATATAAATTAATATGTTGGGTTCCGATTTCAAACGGATATCAAACTTTTTTGGCAAAACTTAAGTTATAGTTTAATCAAACTAAACAAGAAGTTCATAAAGAACTAAAATAGCCTACTTTCCTGTTACTTAAATACTTACTGAAGTTCTAATCGGGAAAAAAACTAGGTTCCTAAAGTAAATATCATCAACAGCCGTTTCTACACTAGATTTATACACATTAGAAAAAAAATCGAAACACAGCACCCAGCTATAATTTAAACTTCTAAAAGCCAAAATCAACTATTTTCCTTAATATTCGTTCGCAAATTAATTAAATATTATTTATCATCTGCTCGTGATTTATTTGTAGTTCGAAGAATAAATATTTATTAATAACAAAAGTAATGAAACTACTCCGAACTGCATTAAAAAACAAGAAATGTAAATTAAAACTAAGCATAATTGGCATGCAAAAGTATGCCTTGCCGCTTTCTTGGTAGATAATTAATGAATAATCAAAGAATCAAATTGTTCTACATTTTATGACGTCATTCCAAACTGATTCATGAAAATATTATTTTGCTTCAAATATGTTTAAATAAAGTTTCTCATGCCATTGTTGATTTGGCAACAGTGATTTAAATGACTCAAAATTGAATTTCAATGCTAATTCAATGGGAAATTCGCCGACAGATAGTAGATTTATGTCCGTCCGGACGTACAGACAGACGGACAAAAAGTATGAAAGTTGGGTATCTGAGGTCATAGCTTTCTAACAAAAAAAGAATTTTTAAGATCCGATGATTAGAACCGATTTTGGAAGGGGGGTACAGACAGACAGACAAACGGACAGACAGACGGACAGACATACGAACAGACAGACATACGAACAGACAGACAGATGGATGGACAGACAGACAGATGGACATCAACCGCATTTCAATACCTACAGTGATTTAAATGACTCAAAATTGAATTTCAATGCTAATTCAATGGGAAATTCGCCGACAGATAGTAGATTTATGTCCGTCCGGACGTACAGACAGACGGACAAAAAGTATGAAAGTTGGGTATCTGAGGTCATAGCTTTCTAACAAAAAAAGAATTTTTAAGATCCGATGATTAGAACCGATTTTGGAAGGGGGGTACAGACAGACAGACAAACGGACAGACAGACGGACAGACATACGAACAGACAGACATACGAACAGACAGACAGATGGATGGACAGACAGACAGATGGACATCAACCGCATTTCAATACCTACAGTGATTTAAATGACTCAAAATTGAATTTCAATGCTAATTCAATGGGAAATTCGCCGACAGATAGTAGATTTATGTCCGTCCGGACGTACAGACAGACGGACAAAAAGTATGAAAGTTGGGTATCTGAGGTCATAGCTTTCTAAGAAAAAAAGAATTTTTAAGATCCGATGATTAGAACCGATTTTGGAAGGGGGGTACAGACAGACAGACAAACGGACAGACAGGCGGACAGACATACGAACAGACAGACATACGAACAGACAGACAGATGGACAGACAGACAGTTGGACATCAACCGCATTTCAATACCTACAGTGATTTAAATGACTCAAAATTGAATTTCAATGCTAATTCAATGGGAAATTCGCCGACAGATAGTAGATTTATGTCCGTCCGGACGTACAGACAGACGGACAAAAAGTATGAAAGTTGGGTATCTGAGGTTATAGCTTTCTAACAAAAAAAGAATTTTTAAGATCCGATGATTAGAACCAATTTTGGAAGGGGGTACGGACAGACGGACAGACGGACAGACGGACAGACGGACATCGACCGCATGTCAATACCTACTTTTTCATTTTTTTAATTCTTTCGAATTAAAAAAGAAAAGTAGGCTAAAAATGTAAGTTATGCGCAGTCAAACTGCGTAGAAAAACTACATTTTAAAATTCGGCAAAGATGAAAGTGTACAATTTCAAGTCAAGATGGCCTTTATGTTGAAGAAAAAGGAATGGGATTTTAAGAAATAAGTTTGTACAAACACTACATGGGATTACATATTGTATCCCATGTGTCCATATTTTATATTATTGTACAAACTTATCAACACACTTCCATTCCCATCATGTTCAATTCCAAACACTAATTTCTTATTTGACGTCGGTGGCTGAACAAAAAGCAGCTTTTCTACCTTAATTTTGAACAATCCAGTGTTATATATGAATTGTTGAATGCAAAAGGGGATAAGTTCTTTGGAGAAATTTCCATTACACTTCTGTTGTTCAACATTTTAGTGAAGTGAGAAGCGTGTACAGAAATATTTTCGAAAACTTGACCTCTTTTTCGTTTATCAATATATTTTTTTCAACGGGTCTGCTTTATTGGTGGCTAAGCCTTGGCAGACTCGGCACATTCCCCAAAACTGAGAGCCATTTTTTGTGGCACCATCTAGGCGATTCTCGCTACCAATTTTGATGTTCATGTGACAATGAATCGAAGCTCTCTGTGGATTTTAAAGTATGCTGAGATTTAATTTTGTTTAGAGAACCCACGCCAAATGGTACTCAAGGGATCTTTTACATGCCACATAATTTCATTTAGCAATATATATGATAAGAAAAGGATTCAACAGAATCAGATGCGAGCATTACTTTAGGTGTTAATAAGAGTGTGGTTTTATTTTCAATAACCTAATATGACATAAAAGGTAATGAAAGTATTGTGTTGAGGTTGAAATCCCGGAATAGAAAGTTTGGGTTCTCTACACGTTTTGGAGAGTGCTGACTTTAAAAAAGTGGCTTTCGAGCACATTGGTCCGCCTGTCAGACAACACGTACAGTCCCTGGACAAATTATTAGAAGCACTGTATTTTTTTTGTAATTTTATGTTTCTTAAGAGTTTTTATATGCAATAATGGTATATTATAATAATAATGTAATAATTATTATATATTATAATAATATATAATAATGGTATATAATAATAGTATGCAATAATGGTATATTTAAACTACAATATTATTGATTTTTATTTAAAAGAATTGTTGTATACTACATATTTGTATTTATTTTAAGATAATTATGATTAAGATTAATTTACATCAATTATTTATTATAAGATTATTTATGTGTGGAATCATCATCCTCAAATGCAGGAGACAGTACTGCGGTGGGCAGGTAAACTGCAGTAACTTCCATAAGGACTTGGACCATTGTTGCAAGCACTCAATTACTCTAACAATTAAGAAAACATACATGAATTTCTTTTATTTCAGATTTAAAAATGGTACAGCTCATTGTTGCGATTACTGCAGTTTACCTGCTCACGGCAGAGTACAGTCTTGCATTGATAGCATGCCGCGCAGAATTCAAGCTTTGATAGCGGCTAAAGGTGGCTCAACTAAATATTGACTTTTACGAACTTTCATTTCACTTTTCTTTAAAACTTAATAAACTTATGCTTTTCTAAATTAATGCTGTTTTATTTATGTCCAATAAATCGGTAATGGATTGGATAATATAAAAATTAAAAACAAATCCATTTAAAATAATAAAGCGGTACAATATCACCCGGTAATAAATATTTTACATGAAATCTTGCAGTGTGTCTAATAATCTGTCCAGGGACTGTATGTCTGTTTGTCATTATGTCTGTCTGCAACCGCTCCACCGCTCAAACTGAAAGAGATACGGACCTCAAATTTGGTACACGAGTTTCTAATACCTGTCGAACATCCTAATAATGCTTTTGAAAAAATCGTATATGCGCAAAGAGTATCTGCCTTCAAACTTTTTAGGTTTTAAACTAATTGAAACTATCTTAAAGTGCATATAATTACCAGGGCCCGATCATGACAATTCGTGGCCCTGGGCACAAACTTTTCTGGGGGCCCCCTCTTATAATCCATTTTGAATCAAAACGCACACCAACGTATACATGCACACATACCCACTTTACATTCCTCCCCCCTCTTATATTCCAATTTAGATACCTAGACACACATACTTATATAGATTATATTAGTAATTTGTATATACAATACAGTCAACTGTATGAAATCCACGAGGATTGGGACAAAGGTTTTTGCAGATTATGAAATTTCTTAGATTATAGATGACCGCTTTGCTTACATATTCTCAGGGCGTGCAAAAACCTGGTTTTTTTTTTTTAAAAATCCAACCCAAGGGGTTTCAGGAATTTTTTTAAAAATATATATTGCATTTTGCACGTTAAGAGGACAGTTTGGGGGCCCCCTAGAATCAGGGGGCCCTGGGCAAAGTCCCGATTTGCCCATGCGATAATCAGGCCCAGATAATTACCTTTTAATGTATTGTTTTATTGAGCGGTAATTGAAAGTCTTGTAGCGTTACACAACCCAAGTTTTATATCTTTGTTAGTGCTTTTTTTTATTGATGCAACAATAAATTTGATGTCAGTATTACAAACGCGGAAGCTATTAACTTTCCACCTATCATCTGATTAACGTCAAGTAGGGGGAGGGATTTTTGAAATAATTTCGAAATAATAAGTTTATTGTGTGAAATACCTTTTCAAAAGTGTTAAATTAAAGTTATAAAATTAATTAACAAACTTGATATAATATGAGCCCCCTAATAGTTTCATACAAAGAAAATAATACTATCTGCTATGAAATACCTTATAAGACTACAATGCCGGAGTATCAACATTGTGTTAATTTCCCCAACACGGAAACACCACGGCTAACGCAATCAAGGAACCTCTCCAAAAAGCTTCATTAGCAGCCCTTTAAAGCAAGAGTAAATTACCGGCCATTATCAAACTACCCAAGCTCTAAAAAAACAAAAATTACCTTCCCCCAATCAAGGGGGCTCTCAGCCATTACCCCAAGTGTCACGCTTGCTAAAAATATTAACTACAACACAAAGAACCAGACGAGAAGAAAAAATATATAGAACACCCCCTGAATCTCTCTCGGGCACATTAAATTCTCATCAAACATCAACTTTTCTTTTGTCTGATTTTGGAAAAGGGAACATTAGCATTTGGTGAATGGCAACAGCACCCCCCTTTCCCCTAATCACTGGGAAGGTTGCCCATTAAGACAGTGGAGACCCATTAGTGGCTCATGAATTTTCGCGCCTCACTACTTTAATTAAGAAATGTCGCCAAATTGGGTGAGGTGTGTGGGGTGGTGCGCTTGTTGAGACTTCACCGAGTCGAATGATTTGGTGTGACAAAAACGTAATTGGCATTTTTATATATTAACCCCTTCACTACCAGGACGTACGCTGTGTACGTCTTCTCAATTCAATCATCAACGACCAGAACCAGGGGCGGACTGGCCCGGGCGGCTAGTCGGCGATCGCCGAGTGGGCCAAATTTGCCAAGTGGGCCAAGAGCAATATGATAATATTCGTTTAAGGGGGAAAAATCTACAAATACTTAATTTAGAATGAGCAAAACAGAAATTTTTTTATGGCCCTGATAAGCAGACGGATTCTGATGAAATATTATGTGGCGTCATTTTTTTTTCTCATTTTTTTTCGTTTTTTTTCATGAGTTGCTATATTGTGCACTCACAAATCAGTAAAGGTCACGGTATTAGGCAATGTTAAAGAAAAGAAATAAAAACTATCCTCCCCACCCCCTTCGGATTTATTTTTAAGCCAATCGCAATTTTGGCGGGAATAAGATTTTAGATACATTTTTACGGCGCCATAACGACGGCTATCCTCTCAAACAGGAAGTATAAAAAAAACAAAGAAATAAAATATTGACAGATTTTTTTTGTTGAATTCGTTTTCAAATATAATAGTGCATTTTGTTCGTTAATAATCAAAGAAATTCCACTATCGCAAAAAAAGAAATAACAAAAACGGTCCTCACCCCCCCCCCCCTCCTCTCCTCGGATTTATTTTTAAACCAATGACCCTTGCTATCTTTGGATGACTACTTTTTTCTTTATATTTTGCTTAGTTAAATAAGTGTACTACAAGTTAGGAGTTTTTCGCGCTTTTTTTCTATCGTAATTTCTACTGTAAAGTATCTGTAGTGAGTATGAAAATGAGCATGTTTGTTGTTACGCGTCAGACACAAATTAATGTAGTCAATTTAAAATTTTGTCAACAATAGAAATTTTCCAAAGAGCCCTAATAATATATGTTTTGACCATAAAGTATAAAGACGGTTAACCGAAACCTTAAAGTTATTGCATACTTAAGGGGCTGGGGAGCCCAGTCGGTTAAGGCGTTCGCGGCGAACGCCTTAACCGACTGGGCTCCCCAGCCCCTTAAGTATGCAATAACTTTAAGGTTTCGGTTAACCGTCTTTATACTTTATGGTCAAAACATATATTATTAGAGCTCTTTGGAAAATTTCTATTGTTGACAAAATTTTAAATTGACTACATTAATTTGTGTCTGACGCGTAACAACAAACATGCTCATTTTCATACTCACTACAGATACTTTACAGTAGAAATTACGATAGAAAAAAAGCGCGAAAAACTCCTAACTTGTAGTACACTTATTTAACTAAGCAAAATATAAAGAAAAAAGTAGTCATCCAAAGATAGCAAGGGTCATTGGTTTAAAAATAAATCCGAGGAGAGGAGGGGGGGGGGGGGGGTGAGGACCGTTTTTGTTATTTCTTTTTTTGCGATAGTGGAATTTCTTTGATTATTAACGAACAAAATGCACTATTATATTTGAAAACGAATTCAACAAAAAAAATCTAATCAATATTTTATTTCTTTGTTTTTTTTATACTTCCTGTTTGAGAGGATAGCCGTCGTTATGGCGCCGTAAAAATGTATCTAAAATCTTATTCCCGCCAAAATTGCGATTGGCTTAAAAATGAATCCGAAGGGGGTGGGGAGGATAGTTTTTATTTCTTTTCTTTAACATTGCCTAATACCGTGACCTTTACTGATTTGTGAGTGCACAATATAGCAACTCATGAAAAAAAAACGAAAAAAAATGAGAAAAAAAATGACGCCACATAATATTTCATCAGAATCCGTCTGCTTATCAGGGCCATAAAAAAAATTCTGTTTTGCTCATTCTAAATTAAGTATTTGTAGATTTTTCCCCCTTAAACGAATATTATCATATTGCTCTTGGCCCACTTGGCAAATTTGGCCCACTCGGCGATCGCCGACTAGCCGCCCGGGCCAGTCCGCCCCTGAGCCAAGCCCACTAACTGCCTACGGCCTAGGCAATTATGTCGTGGGGCCTCGAATTTCATTGGCGATAAAAAAGCGCACTGAAAAATTGCTTTTGTGCCTAATAGGCGAAAAAGTGTTTTTTCTAGTTTAAAAACACGGCGACATCTGGTTTTCGAGAAAGATAGTAAAAGAGTTCGTGCCGATGAATTACTGATTCTTAACGGAGTATAAGGTTTGTCGGGAACGAACAAGGATTTTTTTTGACGAGCTTACAATTCAATATGCAGAAAGAATCGATGGAAAATGTTTTAAATGGCCTGAAATGGATAATACATCCCAAGTTTATATTGATCAAATAGTAGCAATTCTTCAACCACCTGTGTTTTCTCTGCAAAATAAAAGAAGCTTCAGTTTTTTATTTCGACCAGAATTTACTTTTAAATTTGATTATTTCGTTAGTATAAGCATAATTAATGTGATAAAAATAAAAGGTAATAATTTTGTCTGAAAATACTATAAAATCTATATAAACTTCATATGATTTTATATTTTATGATTATTATAGATTTTATGATTTATATTTGTTATTAGGTAAAAGTTTTTTTGATAATTTTAAGTCTTACTACTAAATTTTTGGGTTGGGTCACGTATCACTAATGGGTGGGTCATGTATCCCTATGCATTGGGATACATGACCAAAACTAAAGTTTTAAATAATTTATATTTTACTTTTATTGCAGTTAATACTACAGAAAAATACTAATATATATTGTGTACTACTTTATGAAGTATAAATTATCTGCATTTACACATTCCTAAATAGTGTTTTTTAAAAGTTACAAGCAAAAAACTTCGAGTTGGGTCATATGTCCCTGGTTCCCCCTATATATTTTTTGTCTTTCTTTTAAAAAAGGAACATTTCTATCGTAAAAATTTTTCACTGAATCTGAATAATTTGTATCTACCTGTACTAATTTATATTTAAATGTTCCATTTTACTGTAAATATTAATATTCCTAGTATGTACGGATCTGAATTTTTTTCTGATATTCATTGCTATATGTGTTCCTTGAACTATGAGAAAGTAATCATACTATCTTCCTATTTTAAAAAAGGTAAATTCTTGAAAATAAAACAATTTTTTTTAGTATTTGACCGTAGAGCGAAGCATTATTAAAAATATATGGAGGGAAACCTAAAAAAAAGTAGACTAACCCTTGTATAGTTCTAGCGCGACATTTATTAAACCCAAACCTTATAATTTTCTTTTTTTCTCTCCTCGGCGCAACAGCCCATTAGTGGGCCAAGGCCTGCCGTGCCCATTTCAGCTTTCGTGACCTAGGGCTCTGGGGTGCTAGTATGTCCTGATAAAGTGGTCAGCCGCACGCGGATCCCCCAGTGTTTAGTTCCCAAGCATGCTTGGTACACATTTTATCGATCCACTTAAGGGATGAAAGGATGGGTCAACCTCGCCCAATCCGGGATTCGAACCCCGGACCTGTGGCACAGCAATGCACAGCACTGCGCCACGGGGCCGAACTTAACAAACCTTATAACATAATTAAAGTAAGTAATTAAAAGTAGAGTAATTAAAAATGAAATATTTTATAATAATATTTTAATCATCTAGAATATTTAAGCCTAGTTAGCACGGCTCTTGCTTTTTCATGCGAAAGATCCCAGGTTCGGTTCCGCGCATTGCCAAAATAACTGCTGACCCATAATTGGTCTGTGCAGCCAAAAAAAATGGGGAAATAACACCCTGTGTAAAAGTTTAAGTTAAATATGCTTTGAAGTTCAGTCGCGTACAATGACGACCTAGTTTGCGTTGGGTGCGTACTTAGGTGGTGGCTCGTCACTTGACTGTGGTTCGAAATACGACGGCCGTTACCAATAGCCCTCGTGTGGTTCTAGTGCGACGATAATTAAAACCTAACCTATTATCCAAAATATTAAAACTTTTAATATATCTTTAAAAAAAATATGTATTTATTTATATGAATGTATTTTTATAAAAAAAAAGTATTTTTAAGGCAAAAAAAAATCTGTAAATCTTTTCTACTTATAAACACAAAAAAAAAATGTTTCATTTTAATGAAGAAGGTAGTTAACAACTCAACTTATGCCGTCTTCATTTGTTTACTTTAACAATTAACAACGAATCTCTAAAATACGAGGCGTTATTGGCTGTGTTAAAGCTCCTGAAGGAGGCTAGAAATAGGCAGCCGGAAACGATTACCTTACCTTACCAACGAAACAGATAACACGCCAAATCTGATGCGCCAGTAAGGATGACATCATCGAAACTCGATGGCAACCCTAGACTCTTCAAAAGTTTTTTCAAACGATTTACAAATATTTAAAGTTGCTTTAAAAAACTATACTTATATTTTATTTAATATGTTCTAATCGTATTTTCAGCAACAACTGCTTGTTTTACATACTGTTTGCATTTTTATTATGCGATTTTTATTAAACTGTTTGATAGAAGTTTGCGAAAACAAAGCGTTCTTTGACTCCGTTAGCTCAATTCAAGAACGTAGTGTAAATTGTCAACTGAAAAGCAGTTGCAATAGTAAACAACAGCTATAATTTCGTTCTATCTTTATAATTCTTACATATTCTAATAAAGGCAATCAGTTTTGCTTTTAGAAACATGCAATTTATGTTCTGAAATGCAAAATTTAATATTCGAGCTGCTTGTACGTACTATGGATTTTTATGTTAGGCCTAACTAAACTTCAAGAAGCCACAATTATTTGTAACACTTCGCGTCTGTTAGTTTTCTCCGATATCGAAAATATTTCAAATTTAATTATATAAATACAGTTGAGCCCGTTCATAAAAAAAGTTTATTTTTAATTGATAGCTAGATGTTTTTCCAAAAAATATTTCAAAGAAATAAATAATATTTTGTAAAACGGGTATTTGATGATCGAGTTTCGATGTGTGTATTCTTAGTGCATTATCTCCAATTCTATAATAAGGTAATAAAAGTATGGCAGCTCTAAAAACAGGAAAATTCCGTTTTCATCTCTTCGCTCGTGGTTTACGGACATTTTCCGTTTTTAGAAGGAAAAAAAAACGTTTTCAGGAGGAAAAAATCAGTTTTCAGTCGTTACGGGAAAGTTCCATTGAAATCAGCAATATTTTCTCCTGAAATTTCAGGTTTTTTTTAAACAGTGTACTTAAAGCGCGACGCTGAAGGAAGTTTAACCGCAAGAAGGAAAAAATATTGACAACAGAGAATGATACAAGGTCAATTTCAAGTTTGCGGTGTCATTCAACGCTATACCAAAGTCATATCACTCATATCACCTTTTCAATAGTAAAAGATAAATCGAAATTTATCTGATACTTTTGTTTGGAATGAAGAATATCAACACTCCTTCTTCCCAAAAATAACTTCTGTTTGCACTAGAAGTAAACTGGATTTTGTGAGAAATTAATAAGTTCTGTCATTCGGAAGTCTAAACATTT
>JAFNEN010002941.1:0-13073 GCA_019343175.1 Oedothorax gibbosus
AAAAAAAAAAAAAATAACTTTTTTTTTTTAAAATGCACTCCCCCCTACAATTTAAAAAATTTTGGGGGAATGGTTTTTTTTTTTCAAAATGTTCCCACAACATCTATTAATTAAAATTGGAGGATATTGGCTATCAGTTAAACAAAAAAAAGTTGTGTTGCTTTATGTTTTAAAAATGGCAAAAAAAAGAGATTTTTTGTAAATTTTCACCTTCATCATTTTTTTTTAAAACTTGATTTTTGGTTCTAAAATACGCCCTTCCGTCCCAAAGCCCCCGTAATAGCTCTAGTGGGGGGAACGATAATTCAACCTAAACCTAAACTTCCCCCTTTACGGGCCACAAAAGATTTCGAACCAAAACAGGTTTAGTTTAATTATCGTCGCACTAGAGCTAAAACGAGGGCTATTGGCGACGGGAGTGTTATTTTTAGAACCACGTCAAGGAAACACCGGGACACCTGAGTAGGCACCCAACTTAATCGTTAAGGGCGACATCGAACCAGTTTTTAGGCCTTTGAAGGATTTTACGTGCACCCCTCCACACGGGTTATTATTATCGGACTTTTTTGGCCTGCACGGGCCGTTTTTTGGTCGGCAGTTATTTTGGCGAAAACCCGGAACCCGAAACCTGGGGCCTTCCGCTTTCTAGTCAAATGCCTAATCGAATGGGCTCCCCACCCGGGAACCTAACAGGACTTCGAAGGACACCCGTACCAGGACGGGAAAACCAATGTTAAAAAAACCATTTTGCATAAGCCTATGAGAAAAAAAAATGGTCTTAAAATTTGGGGGAGATATAATGTGCATGAAACTCTTTGCTGCTGAAATTTCTTATATTTTATATGAAAGGTGAAATTCCCTACATTTGTTGGTACTGGACCATTATTTAATTTGCTGTCAGAATTTGATTTTTATATTCCTGATTATGAACACATTCCTTTCCACCCTTACAGAGAAAAAAAAAGAAAAAAATTTTTAAAAGAAAAAAAAATTGTTTTTCCTGTATGTAAACTTTTTTGAGTTAACTAATATCTTGTCCTGAAATACTTTTTTAATTAAAATATTTGTCAGAATATAAAATCAAAATTGGATTCCGATTTTAAATTCGACCTTTGTATGAAAATTTGGCCTTTTAATTCGTATAGTTAAAATTAGACAAAATTTTAATTTTAATAACCATAATCCCACAAACACAAATTTACAGAATACACGTTTTTTCTTTTTTCCTAAAACAAAATATCTTTCCATTAATCACTTTGAAACGAGGCGGCCATCAAAAATTGTCTCCCTTTTTTTTTTTTGGTTGCAATAAATCTTAAACTGGATATTATCTTCAAAACTAGGACTTGTCCAAATATAATCCAAAAAAATAACTCAAAAGGGTCACGGTATTAAATTTATAAAAAATTGCATCCAAAAAAATATACCGAAATTACCGGCCCGGTTTATAAGTCAAATTGTAGACAGATTTGGAATCAACTAGACAAAGTGTTTGCCCCTTCGAAAAGAAAAATTCGGTCATTCAATGCCTGCCCGGAAAAAACGCTTCGTTGCACTTGTCAAGCTTGGACAAATCAGAAATACAGGGCCCTGTAAAAGAATGCAGTTTCAGATTGTGACCGGGGAACATCACGCCTTGGTTTCTTCCTTTGGGGGCTTCGTAAAAAAACGGGTCTTAACGTTCCCCCCCCCTTACCAAAAAGGGAATTAAAAAACCTTCAAAGGTAGAATTGCACAGGCTGTTGCTTCTATGATCCGGACTTGCTGCAGACAGTTGGAAAAATTGCATTTTTTTTGTTTGGATGTGGCCGTATCACAAAAGGCGCACACATCTACCACTTATAAGAAAAAACTAGGTTAGTTTTCCTTTAATGCCATGTATATTTGTTATATTTAGTATAAAAAAAAAACTCCTGGTAATATACCATTAAAACTAGTACATTTTTTTTACGGACACACCCTGTATTTTTTTTTTGAAATTTTTGTGTGTGATATTTCACTTCGAAAGTAATATTTCAGGTGTGTTATATTTCCCGTGTTTTATTTTGTAAAAGACAGAATATATTTGTTTTTCTTATGAAATGTACTTGTAATAGAAATTTACATACCAAACTCAAATAAAAAGTCGACAATCCAAAAATTTGAAAAAAAAAATTAAAAAAACTTAAAAATGTGTATTTCAATAAAAGGTTATGTGTACGTTTCGTAAATATAATTTCTAACTACAGGGTGTTCAAAATTGACCAAAATGGAAGGTGCAATTCCGAAATATTTCCCGGCCCCGCCAATAAAAAACGGCTAAATAATTTTGGCCGCACTTTCGGTCGTGCATAAAGCCCTTGCACTTGAGCTACACAAATGTAGTACTTTTTTTGGTTTTTTTTTAATTTACATTTGGTAAATTAACAGGTTTCAACAATTTTCAACTCAAAATCTTTTTTAGGAGGCTGTTCATTTCGATAGTTGCATTATTGTTACAAACTTAATGTTACCATCAGTCGATACATAACCCAAATTTTGTAATTTGCTTATTATATTAATAAAAAAAAGGACAGAAAATTATAAACAGCACACGCTTTCAGCAGAAGGCGACTTTCATCATGGCGATCTCACAGTCGCGTTATTTCATTAATCTCTCAAATCACCTATAGAAACAGTTATAAAAAATACAGTTTTTGTAACGTACCTGATCCGTGGGCCCCCTAGCGGCCATCCAAAGTTCCCCGCCGAAACGGAACGAACAAAAACTATTTTTGGAACTGGATGTTATGGACAATAGAGAGCTTGTCCGAAATGGACGGAGGGGGGGTTTTTAAGAGGAACCTGTTTAAATGGTTTTTTAAATTAAATTTTTTTTCTAATAAAATTGAAACGTTAATGCTTGGTAAATCGACTCGTTTAAATCGACTTGTCATCGTTGGTGGTTGTTTTGTTTGGTTGTTGGGGTCTCCCTATCACGCTACTACTTTCCCGTATATAAATTGTTAAAAATTTCAAAAACCATCCCCAGAAACCCCGCTGTTGTCCCGTCCCAAACAATACACATTTCGACAAACTTTACATTTTTCCAGAAAACGTTTAGTTTTTATTGATTTTTTTTATATATTTTGCTCAAATTTGAAACACACCAAATCATTTAAATTTTAAAATCCAAACACAAAAATCCCATTTTAGTACTTACTAATCATTTTTAGTATTTTAAAAAAACTATTTAACAGAATCTGCAACGGTAAAATTACTAGGCGATATTCAATTCAACCAAACCAAACTAAAACGAATGCACCAGCTTCTCACGCATTCTTTTGCTACCCTATTCAAGGGTTCAACCACGACCAAAACCCTGATTCAATTGGCTGTGTACAGTATTTGGAGGGGTTGGGTAGATATTTCGGAATTGCTCTTTCCATTTTGAAACGCCTTGTATTGTAAAAGTAAGAAAATTAAAGTTAAAGTGAAATGAGTGAAAATTTCTAATTGGTACAAAATATAGTATCAGAAAAATCAGAAATAGTTAATAACTATCATGGTCCGGTAGTGAGCCTAGTGGTCATGGTCTGGGTCCTGGGATCGGAAGGTCCTGGATCGAGTCCCGGGTACCACTGAAGACCTACCGATTATATGCGGAGTACTGCTCGTTAAATCTTTTTGGGGGTCCGAAAGTCTCTAAGTTCCCATACCAAAGAAATTTACCTCTGGGGGTGACAAAATTCTCGGGATCCTCTATTTGACCTCTGTCCCTCAAAAAATTAGTTTGGATTCACTTAGGGATGGTGTTTGTCTGTGGGGTCTGTCTTACTTGACGAGGTTTATAAGCGGGTCGCTGACCAAGCACACAAACCGAATTTTATGTCTACCAACCAACCAACCAAACCAATCAAAACAGTTAAAAAACAAATTCAGATATCGCGACTTTTTGAGAGTTGAACATTTTAACCTAAAATATAGTAGGATTAATTTTAAATAGTTTAATGGTAATACTATAAATATTTTTATTTGGGAAAATATTTGTCTGTATTATTAATGGTTGTCTTGAAGGTTATTTAGCAATAGTTTATTTTTTTAATTTTTTGGTCTTTAACATTCAATGTCCCGTATGTATAAATAAATACGGTAACTTTGCATAGTTATCAAAAACGTTCACACTGTTTTTTCTAATTTAAATAAATCGTTGAGATCGTTGATATGTTAACTAGCTTTCTATGTATTGGCAATTTGAGAAAAAACTACTGTCGTAAAGTTTAACAGTTAACTCAAATTTTGGGAATTCATTTTTTTTTTTTTGCCCACAATATAAATAATCATTTCCTATCCGAAAAACATGGGGAAAATGTAACGAATTTAAAAACAACTGTTCTCTCCAAATACCTATTGTTCTTTATTTAATCTTAAAGTATTTATCGAAATCATATTTTTGCAATTTTTTAAAAGGTATCACTTTAATATCAAATCTTTATTTTAGGAAAAACTTTAGGTCTTAATACCATATGTTTTATTGAAGGGTCTGGGGGGGTTTTTTTTAAATTCTAAAAACTTTCTACCTCCGCTTGATTAATTTAGTATTTAACTCGAACAAATATAAAACAAATAAACTAAAACTTTATTACAATTTAAATACTTCCAAACTTGAATAAAAGAGAAGTATTTAATAACTAAGAAAAAATAAAAATCATTTATTTTTTTTTTTGATAAATTGGTTTTTAATGGCTTAATGTAATAATTTCCATATATTTTATTGGATTAGTTTCAAAACTTGTTACCCCACTTAAAATTGCAATTCTGAGGTTTTTAATTTTTTAATTTGAATTAAAAACAAATAACATATTAATAATAAAAATACTAAACTCAATAATATTTTTTTTACATGATAAAAAAATTTTTTCTCATTCTTTTGTAGCAATATGTATAGTTATCTAGTGTGGTTTTTTATGTCACCAGAGCTACAAAATTGATAGAAAGGTTCCCCTTCAAAAAATTATTCGAATAGCGATTTATGATCCTTTTTAAAAGAGATAAATATTTTCTCATTTTCCCACTGCAAGCAACAAGAAAATATATAAGACGCCGGAAATGAGGTTTATTTTCATTTAGACTAAATTTTGGGATCTTTTTGGTTGAATAAATGGGTTTTAAAAACGGAAATATATTTAAACGAAAAATTTTAAATCGTTCATATGTTTTATATGGTTTAAGACAAAATTACTTGGAATTTTTATTTAAAGGCCCGGTTTTTCCATTGTTTTGTAAAAAATTATTACTGTTTCTTTTTAAAAAAAAGTTAAGTAAGAGCTATTAAATGAGATATGGTCTTTTAAGTGGTAAAAATTAATTGAAGAAAAACTACTTTTATAACTACCACTTAAATAAAAAAACAAACGTTCATTTCTTACATATTTCTGACTAAGATAATTGAAGAGCTTATTTAAGAACGTGCTAATGACATTTTTTTAAAAAATTGAGATTTTTGTGTCTGAGCATTATACTTGTTTAAAGATAACAAGTTCCCCCCTTAACCCCATCTTTTTAAATATATTTTTTTTCGCATTACAAGTAAAGTTTCCAACAGATCTGAGTGCAAACGAATAACTTTAAAGCTCATTTTCTCGTTTTCACCTTTTTGTCACTTAGCACGTTCTTCCACTAAGCTCTTCAATTTAGGAATGAATGGATCTTTGTAAATGGTATTGGGTTCTTTGTAAGAAATCATTCATTCAAACATTTCATTAAGTTATTACCATTCATCAAAGTATGATAACTTCGATATTTTTTTTTTATCTTTAGCATTATTCGTAAAAAAAATGTATATTATAGGAGCTGCAATGATTTTTGGTACAACTATTATAAAAAATTCACACAATCAGTTAATAATTAACAAATTATGTTTATAATTAGTATGAACAGCTGTATGAACATAGGAACATATATATTCCGGGCTTGTGTGCTTGATCAGAGACCCGCTTTATTAAAGCCTTCGTCAAGTAAGACAGACACAGAAAGAATTTTTACTGTCACAGAGAAGGAAGTACACTCAGGGCGAAGGCGGGAATCGAACCCGCACCCGTTACAGTGCGCAGACTGCTAGCGTAATGGTCTGCGATTCAAACCACTCGGCCGTTCGGGCCCCTTATAATTAGTATATCTTAAGTTACTTAAGTTTAGTCTTACTAGTGAAGACTTTTTTTATAGTTAAAATTTTTCTCAATCTGGAACGATATAAAAGTATGTTTGATAACACCGGGTGGTTATAAAATAACGCTCGCTATTCGGAGAGGTCTGTAGCTTGAATAAATAATCCGAATGCAACAAACATCGAGACAGTTACTAATCAAGAAGGGGGAAAAAGAATGGGATCATAAAAAAAAACCCTCGTCTCTTGACCAGGGTTCTAAATTACGAGGCGTAATTGGCTGTGTTAAAGCTCCTTAAGGAGGCTAGAAATAGGCAGCCGGAATCGATTACATTACATTATTGCAAGAAATGACCGCTTCTGGGGCCGTAGTGAGCCTAGTGGTCAGCGTCTCGGTCTCGGGATCGGAAGGTCCTGCGATCGAGTCCCGGTACCACTGAAGACCTACCGAGTATATGCGGAGTACGTGCTCGTTAAATCTGTTGGGTCCGAAAGTCCTCTAAGTTCCCATACCAAATCAATACCTCTGAGGGGTGACAAGCCAATTCTGGGGATCCTCTAGTTGGCCTCTGTCTCTAAAAATTAGATGGATCCACTTATGTGTGTGTTGTCTGTTGTGTCTGTCTTACTTGACGAAGGTTTATAAGCGGGTCGCTGACCAAGCAAACCAGAAGCGTAGCGTGCCTTGGCGAGGCCCCGTATAAAAATTTGTTTGGGGGCCCTTAGGAAGGGTAAAGATTTCTCACAAAAAGAAAAAATTGCATAAAATTAAAAGAAAATATCTATTCATCATAATTATCTATCTGTCACTTTTTTCCAAAATTTTTACAAAACAATTCAAATTAAATATACGGTCTCCTTGCCTTTTTTTCGGCAAACTGATTTATTAAATCATTTATAGCTGATGATGACTTTAGTTTTTCTAAAGTTTCTGCCTCTATGGACAATAGTGACAGGTCTGACAGGCGTTCCTGTCCCATCGAAGTTCTTAGGTAACTTTTTATCAGTTTTAATTTTGAAAAAAACTTCTTTCAGCAGTTTGCGGTTGTAACTGGAAGGGTCAAGAATAAAAAGCATGCTGTTTATTACCTCGGGAAAACTGGATGCAAGCCTATTGAGTTTTATCAGCAATAATTCAATGAGTTCCTTAATGGAATGAATTTTTTGAATTTCAGATTTTAAGCATGTTTTTAGAGCCTAATTGGTCATAAAGATTAACCGAGATGTCTTTTACTGTATTTAGCCGACAGTTTTCCGGAAGCGTTTAATATCTTTTCGTTTGAAGAAGACAGGAGTTTCTCCGGTTGTAATATTTCTAACATACTACTCAGGTCGCAAAGGCTTCTGAAATCTTTGTTTAGTTTCAGAAATTAATATATCTAAAACAGCAATAGATAACATTAATTTTGAAATAGGATTCTGGGTCTGAAATTCTCTCATATTGTAAAATGCTTTTTTGGACTTTTGTAATTTTGTGAAATAAAAAAAATGGAAGTTTTTATTAATTTTTGCCTACGCACGTAGGGGCCCCCGTAGCCCGGGGCCCCGTATAATTGATACGGCAGATACGGCGGTAGCTACGCCTCTGAAGCAAACAAACCTGAATATATATGTCTACCAACCAACCAACCAACCAACCAACCGCTTCTGGGTTTTGCCAATGCTTACAATATTGTGTGTGCATTGGCAGCGCCATCTTTCGGTGATTATTGTAACTATTTTTTTAATGTAATGCAATCGATTCCGGCTGCCTATTTCTAGACTCCTTTAGAAGCTTTAACACAGCCAATTACGCCTCGTAATTTAGAACCCTGGTCAAGAGACGAGGTTTTTTTTTTTTATGATTCCATTTTCCCCCTTTCTTGATTAGTAACTGTCCCGATGTTTGTTGCATTCGGATTATTCATTCAAGCTACAGACCTATCCGAATAAGGAGCGTTATTTTATAACCACCCTGTATATACCGTACAATAAAACAAATCCGCAAAACAAGCTAAAAACCACAGCAATCTATCACACTAAATGTTTGCGAAAATTTAGTTTTGAGATCACATTCAAAGATTAGTTCTAATGACGATTTACGATCATTTAGAGGTTTTACTTCTGACAGTAGAGACAACTTTAAACCTACATGAATTAATATTGAAAGAAGATGTTAAGAATGAAGTTTCTTCGGCGTAAATCATAGCAGTATTTTGCCCTGAGCTATTATTAAATAAACGTTGGCTATGTTCTCATGTAAGAAACTTTGGTTTTAGTTAAAGTGACGTCGCACTAGAACTGCATTAGGGTCATTGTAATGTAAAAAATATTTATATTTAATAAAGCAAATATATGTTATTTTGGAATCCATCTTTTCTGAAATTAATATTTTTGAATTTACTATTTTCTTGAATACGTTTTGAAAAAAAAAGCCGTAAAATCTGGGCTCCAACAGCCAATGTGCTATTAATAACATTAATATTCATTTTTCAACTTCCATCTATCATACTAATGATACAATGGCAACTTACACATGACAATACTTTTTGTGTCAAGAGTGAAAAATCGCAGTGACAATTTTTTCGTGTTCTACGAGTTCCATAGTACATGTTAGGACATAAAAAAAATTATGGTTGACATTTGGCACAAAGGTCCAATGTCATTAAAAGTTATTCGAAAAAATGTTTTTTTTCTGAACTTTTGACCTTCAAAATTTTCTTGTGTCAACAGCGAACCAAAAGTGTGTATATTTCAGTGAATACATACTAAAGAGAAGTACTCAAAAATAGCAAGTGATGTGCGGTGGCACTTTTGGTTGCAGAAATATTTACCTTGAAATCGCCGAAAATCCAAAATTGCACGACTCTCGAGGTCATTTATTCCATGTGCCAACATTGAAAAAGTATAAAACCTTCTAGACCCGTTTGGGTTCGATTTTCAAAAGATCGGTCTTTAAATTACGCCTTTATTACGAAAGGAATAAGCTCCTAAAATTTGTTATCTTGTTATTCCAGTAGTTAGATTTAACAGATACTATGATTACCCGCGTGTAAGCAAATTCAACCACATCATTTTTAACTCTGAAACTCCACACGAAAATATTTAAACAATTATTGAATCAAATTAATTTTATTCTCAGTTACATTAAACAATTCATCAGAAATAGTGAGTAATAAATAACGAAAAAAGTACTACAATAAGTACTGAAAATTCAAGGGATTATTATCAATTATCTTCTATGATTTGTATTAATAAAATTTTATAATTTTTTCGTAACTTCAAGACACTGAAAACAAATATTAACTTATACTAAAATATTTTCACATTTCTGTTTGTAGAAGCCAGTGAATTAGAAATCAGCTTCCAAATGAGAACATTGTTTATTTATCAGCTCTTTTAGCACAATTTAAAACACAGCAGCAAAAGGTTAAATTTAACAAAAAAAAAAGAACGGCATCAGCGGCTCGTTTTATATAGCAACTATATAACAACTCTTGCCGACCCGGCGGCGGCGCAACGGTTAGGGAGCTAGCCTTTGGAGCCTCTGGGTTCGGGTTCGAATCCCGGTAAGGCATGGATGTTTGTGTTTGTCGAGTATATGCGGAGTACGTGCTCGTTAAATCTGTTGGGTCCGAAAGTCTTCCAAGTTCCCATACCAAATCAATTCCTCTGGGGGTGACAAGCCAATTCTGGGGATCCTCCAGTTGGCCTCTGTCTCTAAAAATTAGATGGATCCACTTATGTGTGTGTTGTCTGTTGTGTCTGTCTTACTTGACGAAGGTTTATAAGCGAGTCTCTGACCAAGCATACAAACCCGAATATATATGTCAACCAACCAACCAACCATAACAGCTCCATAGCAACCATCCAACAGATAGTGCGTCTCCATAGAAACCCTAATTACCACGGCGAATACACTATTCACTGTTAAAAGCAACATTATTAGCTGGTTTCTTATAACGACAAGATCAACTTTTATCAGAACTTATATTGTGAACTTTTACAACAGATTTTGTAATGATTAAAAATCTGGTAAATCCTGTCATTTTCAGATCCATTTTTAATTTAGCGTGGAATTACCAGCTAACTAGAAGAGCATCGTTAATTACAATATTCATAACAAATACTTCAACACAAGATTAAAACTCTGACACTTCTGTTTAAATTATGAATTCAGCCTTTAACGCAGTGTAGTTTTCGTAGTATCTTATAAATTTTATGTTTTGGTCCTTGACTCATTATTTACTTTAAATGTCTTTTTTTTAAAAAAATGTGATAAATAATTGAAAAGTGTACTGAATAAAGGCTTTAAGTAAAAGTATTTCTGAAATATTACACATAAAATAAATCAAGTTAAAAAAATAAACAAGTTCACTTTATAATCTCATCACCATTCTCAATAATATAAATGACAAAAGACAAGCACTGTTCGTTCAAGTGAAGTAATTATTTACAAACATTTTAGTGCCTTAAAACAGTAAAACATTAAGAAAAAGAACATGCATTGAAAGATTTTTTTTAAAACATACCATACTAAAATAAATAACATCAATATTTTAATTTTATTTGTAAACATAAAAAGTCATAAATGTTTAAGGAAAAGTTTTGAGCGCATTTTTTAAAATCCTTTTGTTAATAATACTCCATCAAAATAAACATTTAAACGAGATAAATTGAAGATTATCTGTACCCACTATGCATTGGTACACATGCTTGAGTTTTTCAGAGATAATTACAATAATTTTTATTAACAAAAGATTTTCAATAAACAGTCCCCGAAAAATTTGTTTTGAATTAATTTTTTATATTATACCCAGATTTTATTATATCAAAGAATAAAAGACTCTTTTTAAGCTTTCAAATGGGCAAAACAATTTAATGCAGTCCAAAAAAGTAATTTAAATCTCAAAGCAATAATTGAAATACTAATAAAATAGGAAGCTGAGCCGAAAAACTAATAAATATTTGAATAAAAAATGTAAAATCCCATTATAAGATTTTGTAAGCGTATATAAAACAACTGTAAAGAAGTTCAAGTCATCAAAATTTATTTTAGATTAATATTCATCATGACTGAAAGATTATTGTCTTCAACAAATAAAAGTTTTTATTTAATCTTGCTTACAATTCTAGGGTTTATTGTTATGAGGATAAAATATTTTTTGATAAGAAAGAGTAATTGTAATTAAAATGAATTTATAAGAATTTTTTTTGCATTTTGCAAAATAATTAACGGTTTGTTAAAAACGATTGTTTGAATAATTATTAATGATTTATTTGAGAGTGGTTTTTAAAAAGAATTTTCAAGTAATAAATATCAATAACATTTTTTTTTATTAAGCAGGA
The DNA here is from genome assembly GCA_019343175.1 of Oedothorax gibbosus. Classification (NCBI taxonomy): domain Eukaryota; kingdom Metazoa; phylum Arthropoda; class Arachnida; order Araneae; family Linyphiidae; genus Oedothorax; species Oedothorax gibbosus. The sequence continues at coordinate 11,453 of JAFNEN010002941.1, forward strand.
AATTTTTGGTTTTCGTTAGAAACACATTTCGCACAATTAACTAAACCTTTATTATTTTACAAGTGCGTAATTTTTAAATGTTTTAATTGGGTTAGGTAGTATTAGCTTAGCTTATGCATCAGGTACTATTTTTCGGTAAAGTTTACTTTAAAAAATATTTTTTTAAAAATCTAAGTTTAACTGGAAGAAGACAGTATATTTGACGTGCCAGAACGCATTCATTAGTTAATAATAACGTTACTAAACTGTTATTTTATCATTTTTTACTATGAACATTTTTTGAGGTATGGATTAGTTATAAAATTTATACATTTATATATAATTTTCATTTTTCTGTTATTGCTTTATAAAATAAATGAATTTTATGTCAACTTTGAAAATCTATCTGTTAGAATTATATATTTTTTATGTGGAATAAATTGTTATTTCGGAAAATTGGCTACAATATTCAAACAAATAAAATCATTAAAAGTACCTAAATCACTAAAATTTACTGTGTGTCACAATGTATTGGCTTTTAAAAATATTTTTAAATAAGTATAATATTTTTTAGAAAATGGTGGAGCAAATCAAAAATTTTAAATAATACATTTTGGTAACCGGTAAATAAGCAAAAAAATACGAATATAAGCAAATACTAATGTCTATTTCAATTTCATATGAACCGTTAAATGTAAAAAAGTGGACAAATCCTGTGAAGCATTTCCCTTTACTCTTCTTTCTTTAAAATTTTAGTGAAAGAAGAAGACTATACGGAAGTCTTTTGAAGCACTTGACCACTTTTTACGTTTAGAAATTCAAATGGAATATCGGAAATAAATTCAGAAATACAATTTCTCCGGCCTTTATTTGGAAGTCGCCGGAAATAAGTTCGGGTATATTTTCCCTTTAACCCTAGATCTTGACATATCAGCGTCACTGAAAATGCTATTTCTAAGCATAGTTACGTTTAGAGAGCGATTGTGAAGTGTTTATGATATATAACAGGATTTTTTAAAAGTTCTTTTGCAAATCGTGTCTTAATTTTTATTATTTTTTTTACATTTGATTTTAAAAACATTTAAATCATTACAGATTAAAAAAACTGTTGAACAAATAATGCTCTTTACATTGTTCAAACATTTCAAAGAAACAAAATAAAATGCGTTTCAATACCGTTAAGTTTCATAATGCAAATAGTAATTTGAAATACTTATGTAATCTTTTACATGGTATGTACAACTACTGTACTACTATTTCTGAACTATTATTAAAAATGAATTCTAACAATACATGCCACAAATAGATATCATCTACATTATTTTAAAACTCTAGATCAAAACATTTTAAAAATTTTGCCCCTACTTTATTTTGCAAGCATATTAAACTCTTCTCTCTCTCGATAAACTAGTAAATATTTACTCTCCCTAATTTGTTAAAAGCCTCTGTAGATTTATGCAAACTGCGTTGTTAAGATATGCATACAAAACTATTCAGACGCCGAAATTTACTTTTTATCTTCTCTAAGTTATAAGAATTTTTAATCACCATATAAAGCTCTCCTAAAGAACGTTCGAAAATAAATTGTTATTTAAACAGAGTTTTATTGAGTGGAAACACGTTGCAAAACTTCCAATAAACT
>JAFNEN010002943.1:0-13705 GCA_019343175.1 Oedothorax gibbosus
GGTCAAGTAACGACGAATGCTATATATAGATCAATTGAAATAGTCTTACTAAAATAACTCGAACCAAAGCCTGGGTTTCCTTAATATTTAAACATTAGCGTCCGTCACGAACGACACGCTACTTATCGTGTTTATAGCAATTTTTTTCCTATCTTAAAATTACCATAGAACACTACCTATGTTAATACTGTAGTGCCGGGCATATTGGCAGTTAGTTGATAAACAAAAGTTAAACATTAAAAACAGCAATAATAACGAATATATGTATTTTTCGTTTCCCTTTGCAATAAAATTGATTATGTTTATTGCTACAACAGACGTTATGTACTTGTAAAACATACTTTTATGTATGACGAAAATTATTAGTGTAGGATTTTGCTGGCGTTTCAGGAGGATAATAATTAAGATTTTTATAAACTTTTCTCTTTTTCTTTTTCTTTCCGATTTTGTACAAGGTAAAAATTTTTTTTTACATTTTTATTTAAATGATTTCTTCTATTTTTATATAATTCTTTTGTTTTTGCGTTATTTTACTACATATTTTTTATATACTTGATTTTAGTACAGATTTTAACGCAGAAAATTCAATTTTATATATGGGCTGCTTTTAACATGGAATACTAGATTTTCACGTTTATTGACGGATGACGTCAATCCCCTGTTTTGGCCCAGCCCATGTGTTTTCAGGCCTTGTTATGGCCCTTCACTCCAAGATGAATGACGTATGTTTTGAAAACATTAATATTAATTAAAAATAATTATTAAATATGAAAAAAATAAGCCTCAGGTGCACCCGTGGGTATTAAAGGGAATCTATATTAAAAATTTCAAATTTTTTCTGGGTAGTATAAGTAGCTCTTTCATGATCCACAGACAGACTTTCTTTTATTATTATAGATTGTGTAGCAATTCTATTGCGATTTATAGAAATATATATAAATATTTATATAAAAAAGACAATACCTTCGAAAGGTTACACAAAACAGTCCTTACTTTGGCGATTAACTTTTAAATTTTTTTTTTAAAAACGCGCCTCTTTGGTGTTTTAGAACAGGGGTTCCCAACCGGTGGTACGCGTACCACTGATGGTACGTAGGAAAATTTCAGGTGGTACGCGTAAGTGATGTGAGCCACATGCTACTATTTTTGATGTCATTCGTTACGAGTTACTTGTGTGAGAGTGGATTTCCTAAACTCTTGTGTGTGTGTGCATAAAAAATACACATAGAAGCAGAATAAGTGTTTAAGGGCTTAATAGTGAAGATCAGTTCCATTACTCCTTATGTTGATATTTTAATCACAGGCAAACAACAAGTTTTGCACTAAAGACTATAAATGTATATTTTATATGAGGATTATTTTTTTGCTAAGTTTGTACTTATTTTTTTATTTGTATGTTTTTAGACCTATGGATAATAAATAAAACTGAAAATTAATACCATTTTAATCTTTTTATTTTTTTTCCTTTATTATAAGTATGTTATAAATAAACAAATACCTAACCATTAAATATGAATTTTCTCAGAAATTTAATTCAAAAAGCTTTTGAACACTTTTAAAAGAGTAAATATTATACGCTTATTAAAGTATTTTGGTCTGGTGGTACGCCAACATTTCTCAAAAAGTCAAGTGGTACGCAGGTGCAAAAAGGTTGGGAACTCCTGTTTTAGAAGATTAAAAAAATCTAATATAAATATCTTAACTCAGTAAATTGCTTCTCTATTATTTAACATTGAAAATAGTTGACTAACATTTTCAGTTTTAATATGATGACACTATATTTCCCGTAGTCCTTTCATTTTAAAATTTAACATATAAATACTTTTGTAAAATAAACTTACTGGTAAACAAAAGGAAATTTCTATAATTTTTAAATTCAGAAACAAATAAATATCACAATAATATTTTTTTACGTTTGGGTGACGAATTCTTAAGTGAAAATTGAACATGTTAGTTACGGGCCAACCCGGTTTTGATCCAGAAACCTCTTGCGTGCTAGCCCAATACTAAACCGCCTGCGACAAAGTAATTACTCAATCACGGGGGATAGTATTGGGTATTTGTGCTGACCAAAACAAACCTTATTAGATACCTCTATGCGGTGTCAGGTACAGATCACTATAGAATTAACATGCACTAGGTCCATAGACACTTTTCTAGAAAGTGGTGTTCGCGGTGGCTCCAAATTTTTTTAACCGATAATTAAACGACAGTATTGCATCAAAGGTTAGCAAATGTGGCAGAAGACTTCTATGAAAAGTATATACTAAAAAAAAAATCTTACTGTACATAAAATGCCACAAAATACAGGACATTTTTTCTGAAATATATATTATATTGAAGCACAGGCTTTCAAGTGTATATAAAATTAATACAAAAAGTAGTTGAGTATAATCAAGATTATTGTTCTATTTCAAAACGGAACTTCTATAAAAACAACTCTCGTACTTTCCCATCTAACAATTTGAACCTCATAGGATTATTAAGCACCATTTATAAATAGTCGTCACTATAACAATGATTACAAGAACTTATTAATTGAAATTTTAGAAATTGATTTAAAATTCTAGGAAATTGCCGGTTATTTTTTTTTAAAAAAGGCAATATCTTACAAAGGACACATTAAAAAAATTTCATTTCTTGTTAATTTGCTATGAAAAATTACATTAAAAAACGTCTCTCTTCTGTATATCCCTTTCACTACTAAAACGGCCCAGGCGGTCGTACTACTAAGGATTCGATAATGATATTCCTATCACATATTACGCGGAAACAAAAATCCTGTGTAGCTAGAGTGATAATCAACTAATTACTCAAGGAAACATGTTTCCACCGTCGCCAAACTTATGTTGTCTTTTATTAAAAACAACGGTATAAATAGGTGCCATAACAGGTTCTTCAAGATTAAAACAAACTAATTTCTGTTTGTTATATTTATGTTATAATAATAGTGTACCAGTTTTCGTACCGGAGCTCCTTGTGTGGCCTTTATTTTTTTATTTCGCATTAAAAACAGTTGTCCACCATTTTCAATTGCATCATCCATAGATAGAACCATCGATCTAATTATTTTTAAATTTTCATATACCCCTTTAGAAATCAAACATACTGGTATTGTAACCAAAATAATTTTTTTTTATACTTTTGTAAAATTTCAAGCAAATCGGGATTATAATAATGAATTCAAGCTTGAAGTAATTTTAGTGTTGGCCTTCTTACTTGGTACGGTTTTATTATTACTATGGCATACTAGTTTACGTATCAGAGCTTCTTGTACTGCTTCTCTTTTACTTTGCATTGAACTTCGCGTTAATAATCCTTTTAAATTATTAAATGCCACAACAGCTGAGGTAGGCTTTTACTTTTTAAAAATAAAGTTTAATATAATCATTTTAAAAATAAATTTACTGGCATTTTATAAATAAAATTCAGAAACAAATATATGAAATATTTTTTACGTTTGCATGACGAATTCTTAACTATTGAACCTTTTAGAGACATTTACGTGACGTCAGGTCTTCATATCACGATAGAGTTAACATGCTCTAGTTCCATATACACTTCTATATTTATTAGAGGGGATCCCCCCCCCCCCCATCCGTTCACAGATGAGCCTACAAGATCCAAATGGCAATAGTAATTTAATGGCTTGTTTCAACCACAGACATAAATAGAATGGACTGCTCATTCAATAGTCAAGCAGCTTTTAAAAGCGTACCAAAAATGAAAATCGCCAAGAGGAGAAAGGTTGCAACATATGGCAACTTATCGCTACTGTTTCGTTAGAACTATGCCAATTATCGCCAGACCTGAAAATCAGATAAATCTAGCCTGGCAAACCGCAATCGTGACTCACATCAATGTCCAAGTCACGTGGGTTTGCTGTTGTGTTTATTTAGAAATATTTGCTTAAATTCGTTATATCTCTGTTAGATGCTTAATTTTTGTACAGTTTATAAAATGTAAACATAAATTAAATGTAATGTATCTGTGATACATTACAGGTAAGATTGTTTAGATTGGTATATTTATAGTAATTTATTCCTAAAAGCCTATACTTTGATTAGAGTAAATTATTCTATAAGGTCTTTTAAAGGTCAGGGATTATTTTCTTGATAAAAATATTGTGTAAAAATTCGAATTAGCCATCAGCGCCACATGCATTGATCATATCCACGTAAACATAGCTATAAAAAATAATGATTAGCTTTTTTAATTAAAACAGCTGCTATAAGTTGCTAAAACTAGCAATCTTTTTCACCGAAATAGCAATTCATCTTTGTTCCTTTCCCAACTTATTTTTCATATCACTAGATTGTCGGCCTCATATGTTCAAGTCGTTGTGGAAAAACTTGCCAACTCTTCGCGATTACGTAGTAGTAGAACGAGTACGTAAAATCTTACCCCAGCACGTGACCAATGCGCAGTCCATTCTATTTTATGTCTCTGGTTTCAACAATTTGTCAAAGAAAAACAAACAACCAATGACAGCGCAGTTCAGAGCGCGTGACCTTTTTTTAAACCAATGAGCTGTTTTAATACTTTTTCAAAGGAAACGAAACAACCAATCACAGCGCAGTTATAGAGAGTGTGACGTCATAAGAAATATTCCCATTCTAATAAAAATGGCTTCTTATGCTTTTAAATGAGCATTACATTTTGCAGTTTTTTAAATAATTGAAGAAATTCGAATTCGAATTTTTTCTGAGATTTTCAATGCTTCTAATTTCGATGCGCTGATTTTTTTAATTTATCACACTTGCCTATAGCATTTTCAGTTTGGGCTATGAATAAGGGTGACAGACGGACAGACAGACGGACGGATTGAACGATTATAATACCTTGCACTTTTTACGTTTTAAACGTAGTGGGGAAGCTAAAATTAAGAAAGAACAGGTTATAGCGGGTATTCTTTTCTGTATTAAAATATAAATTATTTTCTTGTTCGATATCACCAGTAAATTTATTTTAGAGAAATATATATGATAAATTAAGAAATGGAGTTAACATCTTTGCGAGGCCCTCGGGTCAAAACTGATGTTCAAGTACGATACAAGATACAAGTTAACGTCTACATCAGTCTTTTGATTTAAAAAGTGAAAATGGGAGTTAACTGTTTTCAATCTATAATAACAAAATTGAAGTTTTGTGTGTATTTCTCTTATAGACTCATAAACTAGATATCTGTTTGACTCGTAACTTGACACAAATGTGAAGTTCATACATAAATTACAGATTTTGAACTTTCAGAGCTCCAAATGTTCTATTTTTAGAAAGAATTCGAATATTCTGAAAAAAATACACCACTTTTGCCCAAATCCGATCATTTTTGCCTTTCGTGATGCCATTCGGCAGAAAAAATGAATTAAAACTTTTAGGAAAATAATTAAAATTAAAAATGTTTATTTATTCTGTTGCCAATACCTTCAGAAACTAAATTCCTTATTTAAAAAATAATTGACATGTTTCAAATGACGTAATTCCGTTTAGTCTCCATTCTAGGATTTTATTGTGGGTTTAGGTAATGATTTTTTCATGGATGGTTTTGTTGTTTGCCGAATTGAGATCTTTTAACTTTCATATACCATTTTTAAAACAAAATTACTGGTAAAAGGAAACCCAATAAAAAATCTATTCAAATGCACAAACTTATGCATTCTGCTAAAACCTATTTGTTGACTTATTTAAGAGAAATTCTTACATAAATAGTGCTTGACATTTAGTAAATTTTTGCAGTAGCATCAGAGCATTAAACGTTTAGTTATTGAAAATATCTGAACCTTGAGCGTAAGATGTATTTATGAGGTTGCGATGGGGGAAACAGTTGAAAGACAGCCTCGTCACTTGACATCTGTTTAAAATTTAGAATTTTTTCAACCACTCTAAATTCAGTTTTCTTTTTACTTCCTTTTGCTCCATTGTAAATGAAAATATTTTGTTACATGATGCGATCAAAAGCAAAAATGTTTGTGAGAAACCGGTTAAATTACCCTTTCGGATACTGAGAGTTAGCCTGTAGAGTTAATACTGACTTGATCGCTGAATATGTAGATCCGTTGCCTCTAAATTTACAGAAATTTCACTTTAAATCTGTCCACGGTAAGACGTAACTGTCTCTAATTCAAATACAAACAACATGAAAAAACTTCCCTTTTTTGAGCGAGTTTCTCAGTAAGACATTCAAGCGGACTATTCAATTTCAATGCCACTGTTCAATTCACTGATTGAAAATAGATTTGTAAATATATTATTTTCAATGGGCATGTTTCACGTCGTGAGTGGCAACAGCTCCAGCGGCATTGTTTTCAATTTTAGTCCTTCTGGAATGATATTCGTTTTGAACAATAGAATATTTTCTGTACAACATTAGAAAATGAACTTACTAAAACGGAGGTTTGTAGAAATTTTTCTTTCGGTTGGATTAAACTTTTCTCTGTTCGTGAATCACGTTAAATTGCTTTCCCAAAATTTTGTTTAGTTTCTTTGCATAAGACAAAATATCAACTAAACCGAAGATTTCCAACAGCATTTGACGTTTTAGTAATGCTTTTCATTCTTGAAATTTAATCGAATTGAAACCGATAAAGTTTAATAAATAAAAGGAATAATAACAAGTTGCACGTAAAGAACTCTAAAATAGCAAAAGAGCAGACGAAAAAACCCCGCTCAGTGTGAGAGACAAAAAGAAACCATCAATGAAATCGCAGGACGTTCAAAAATGAAAACATAAAAGTTACATTATCTGAAACTTTTATACTCTATAAACCAACATACGCCAATTAAATTATTTATGAAAGATAATACATTTTATTTGCAACTTGTTAAAACCCCATTTATCAAAACAATCATAAAAATTCAATTGTTCTACAATACAAAACGATTTCTATTTCGGTTGAATTAAGTGGGAATTCAGAATTTGAGATTTGTCCACCCCGTCAGCAGCATTTAAATAGGAATAAATCATACTGGGGACTGTAATATGTCAGAGTTCAAAGGAAAAGCCTAAATCGGAAATGGAATTGAAAGATTCAATAAGTTTGGTTATGAGTCGTTTTCTAAAGCGCCAATAAATCAAAATCGAATGGCAAAATATGGTCTTGAATAAATCAAAATATTCCGTTGAATTCTTCTAAATCTGTTTTATTTATACCAAATTAAATTATGTATCGAAGTAGTTCAAATATGACTGAAAAAATAATCCTGATTGTAAACACACCGAAAAAATTGTTGTTATGAGAATTTCAGACCAATTTTACACTTTAACTTTGCATCATACTATGTAGGCAATGCATGGTCAAGGTATGGGGAGTTGGACTATCTACAGTTACTTTCTAATCCATATATAGAAACCCTCTAGTCGCATAAAAATATGAAAATACAAATCTAGTTTCCCCTTTAATGATCTAGAAATTTTGAGTTGAGGATTTTTATGAACGTGTTGCATAACAACAGGGATAACAAAATGTGTTACCGAAATTTTCGGAATTCCAAAAGGGGTTAGGGGGCGACTATAAAATACATGATGCAAATTTGATATTTTTTTTACCCCCTCCTCCCATGGTGATATTTCATGATATTTGGTTTGGTTAGTTTGAACTATCGTCGCACTAGAGCTACACGAGGGCTATTGGCGACGGGCGTCGTTAGAACCACAGTCAGGTGACGAGCCGATACCTTGGTAGGCACCCAACGCAACCGTTAAGGGCGACATCGTACGCAGCATTGGGACTTTGGAGCATATTCAACGTGCACTCCTTCTACACGGGATATTATTCGTCGGACATTTTTGGCTGCACGGGCCGTTTATAGGTCGGCAGTTATTTTTGCGATGCCCGGACCCGAACCTGGGACCTTCCGCATGCAAAGCGAATGCCTAACCGACTGGGCTCCCCAGCCCCATGAGATTTGGATTAATCATCTCCCCACTCCCCGTAATCTCAAGTGACATCATACGAAATTCGTATTTTTATTTTAAATTTTATTTGGACGTTTGAATCCCGGAAAACTTCAAAACACATACTAATTGAGGTCCAACCCCAAACTTGGATAGTCTAAACAGGCGCTGCATCATTTGATAATGGCGAGAAAGTACCTAAAATCTCATACGATGCACATGGTGGCTGCTTTTTCTTTGTGAAGTGTGAAAATACCTTGAACACGTGTCTTTGATCTAAATTAAAACAAAGAAAAGAAACGAATGCCAGCTGTAATAATATGAAAGTATGAACCGTTTTTTTCTAACATTTAAAGAATGGTTCGAAAAGCCACGATGGATATTATTATGTAAGATTTTACAAATTTAAGTCCAGAAATAAATTTACTATAACTTAACTGCTTTTTCCTCTCGCAATTTTACGTTGATTTTTCGATGGAAAAAAAATTATGTGATTTTTGACAAGAACCCTCCTCCCCCTAACGAGAGATGTGGGATATTGGTTCGATCCCCCCCCCCTAAACACGCCACGTAATTTATGGATTCCCCTTATTGTAAATGGAATGAAATTTCGTTTCTGAGTGTATTAACCTAATATGAAAAAAGTGTGAGGATTATATTTTTTGGTTTTGAAAATTTTTTAAGTAAACGAGCCGCCTTAGAGAGATGAATTTCGAGTTCTATGCAGTTTCACTTGAAAATTAATAGTGTACAATTACATTACCCGACCCTTATACAAGCTTGGATAAATCTCCGTTTGTCGCGACTGAAACCATTGGTAATATTTGGTTTTAATAAACAAGTCTCATAGTAAGTAGTTGAATTATCGCGACCTTGCAGCCTAGGCGAGCTAACGCTGCTCCAGCCAACATTCTCATAGTTAAGACCGAGTTCAATTGCGTTTAGATCAAAATTCTTTTAAAAAATTCCGGTTATTTGTTTAATGCAATTAAATATTATATATAAAAAATAATTTGATAAAAAGGCAATATATCCTGAAAGGCCCCACATAAAAAAACTTCCTTTCGCGTGTAATTTGACGTGACAAATTATATAAATTAGATTTTTTTGTATGTTTTTTTTCACAATTTTAACTCCAAAAGATCATGTTTCCATACTTGCCAAAATTATTTTACTTGACAAAAAGAAATTGCGAATCAAATTTTTGACAGGTGTATTCTATTTGATTTTTCCTTTTCAAAAAATCCTTGAGAAAATATTAAAAAAAAAAATATGTAACTTGTTCTTTTTCATAAAAAAAACTTTTTTTAAATTAATTATTGTTCTGTTACATGGTCATTTTATAAATGTTTTTCGTAAATATGTTCGGTATCCATAGAGTTATAGAGTTAATGATTAGTTTTGGAATCCCAACTTCTGCAGAAGTATTGCTTTGCCAAGTTAGCCCTTTTTCCCCAGGTATGGGAATAAAACATAACATTGAAATGAAACAAATATATGAAACGAAAATGTTATCTATTTATTTAATAATATATTTTTTAAGTTTTAAAATGCCAAAAATATACAGCCGATGGCGACACTATTTTAAAACGTTATCAATTAATAATTAAATAACCGGATGTTATTTTCTTTTCAATTTTGTTTCAAATGGATGTTATGATGATTCAAATACCTGGTGAAAATGGGATAACATGGCAATGTAATTCTTTTGTCAAAGTTGTGATTTCAAAGCTAAAGCGAATGGCCTATTTACATGAAAATTTATCACTTGAAACAGGAAAAAAAATACATACCGCTAATTATAAGTTTATGCATCAAAATAATATAGAATTCTTTTGTTTCATTTTACCAGTTAGTTGGTTTTCAAAATAATTAAATAAAATTTAAAAAACAAAGTTTCGGAGACTATATTTTTAAATGCAGAATTTAAAAAAGAGAAATGGTTGGCAGCCATTTTCAATAATTTACAAATCGTAAACATTTAAGGAATATCTTTATGTCTAACGAAAATTGAATGAAAACGCGACTGCGAAAATAAGTTTTTTTATTTGTATTACGGATTATTCAAAAGTTTATAAAATAAAGAATAAATGCAATTGTGTTTTCATACTATACTGAAAATCGGGTACAAAATTGGGTCGAAGGTCATTTGTGCCAGGAGAACTGACCCCCACACCATTCGGCCACTTCCGAACATTGAAGTGCAATAACGTCAGGTATTACGTTTTGTTTTCAGAATTTGATTCAAGATAATCAGAAATTGCTTGGTTATTCACATATTGCGATTTATAAAATCTTATATAAATATATTTATATAAAAAAAGTCAATATCTTCCGGAAACACATTTTTCCCCAATGACGTTTAATTGGACGTGAAAACTGTTTGAATAACAAATCGTTTCTTCGATATTTTGGAAGCTTTAAAAAAATTCTTATTTTAAATATTGTAACTTAAAAAAAAAATTTAAAAAAAAACATGTTGCCATCTCCGCAAAAGTTTGATTATTTTTTTAAAGAATGAACATGGTATATTGGTGTCATGACTAAAAAGGAAAGATTGAATTAATTATCTTTTTAACTTCCTATTAGGTGCATTTTTATTATAATTATAGTATAATAATTTACGTACTGGAGCTCTTTGAATTGCTAATTTTCTTAATTTAACTTTGAAAATAGATGACCACCATTTTTAATTTCTAAGTGGCGACATAAACTCAACCTTCATACTTATTTTAAATATCATATGCACTTAGCAAAACATTACTGGTATTATAATTTAAAGAAAATTTCTTTATTTTTGTTCAGAAACAAATAAATCACTAAAATACTTTTTCCTTTCTCAGGATGAATTTTTAATTATTGTACCTTTTTGAGACACGAATTGACGTGCACTAGTTTTAAGTGCACTTTTCTATTTATCCCTCCCCCCTTCCCCAAAATAAAAAAATTCTCTACTTTTTTTTCCCAAAGTGCTGCATTTGATGAATGATAAGGAAACGTGACAACAAGGTAAAATTTATATTTAAAATTCAAAATATTTACATCGTTGATGGTTTGCGATCAAAATATGTTTTAATATCCAAATACAAAAATTTCAATTTCTCAATAACTAAAAAATATCAATAATTAAACGACACACATAAATTTTTTTCCTTTGGGGTTTATTTTGACATTAAAAAATTTGATTGAAAAACGTGCCTCTTGGGTATTTTGGTAAGATTTAAAAAATTCTAATTCCAAATATTTCAACTCTAAAAAATATGTTTACTCTTTAAAAAACATTAGATTATCTCTCTCTTTGATTATAAAACGTAATAGTTTTATTTTTAAACTTCCTACTGGCACATTTTTATGATAATAATATAGTTTGTTTATCGGAGCTCCTGCTATTTCTTCTCTTTAATTTTACATTGAAAATAGTCATTAACCCATTTTCAAATTTTTAAATGAAACGATTATAGCTTATTGCGCTTCATTGTTTACTTTTAAATTTTAATATTAACTTTTAAAAAGCAAATTAACTGGTATAAACAAAAAAATATCTATCGTATAGATATTTTTTGTTTATACCAGTTAATTTGCTTTTAAAAGTTGCATCATGCAAACGCAAAAAACATATATTATGGTTAAATTTGGTTTTAAATTTAAAGAGTACTCTTTAAATTTAAAACCAAATTTAACCATAATATATGTTTTTTGCGTTTGCATGACGAATTCTTAATTGAGGTAAGGTAAGTTTGAAATATCTTCGCACTAAAACTACACGAGGGCTATTGGCGATGGGCGTCGTAATTTAAAACCCCAGTCAAGTGACGATTCTTAATTGAGAATTGGAGCTAATAAATAAGACATCTACGCGGCGTCAGGTCTTCATTGCTCGATAGAGTTAACATACACTTTTCTAATTATTGGAGGACATTTTCACCCATCCGTTCACGGATGAGTCTGCACTATCCATTCATAAAATGCCTAATAACAAAGACAGACCCAGGAGAGAATGTTTAGTGGCACACATGACGCCTTAAAATGATAATAATTATGATTTATCGGAATGAATTAACGTTACATTAGAGCTACATGAAGACTATTAGTTTTATAGTACTCTTAATTTGAGCGGCGGTTGAGCGACGGGGCCCAGCTTACTGTCAGAATATGAAAATTATGTATTTTATTACATTAACTATTTTATGTGTATTACATTATAAAATTACAATAATTATTAGATGTTATTTTTTTAAACTATTCACGGGCTTAATGTAAAAAAAATCCTACGGTTAACATGAAATTCGGTTAACACGAAATGTTTCTCCCTTCGAGTTCGTGGTTTTTGACTGTATTTGTAACCCTCCCGTCTTGTCAGTATTTTTTTTGCAATCAAAAATCTATTAGAGGTTCTTTATCTATATCCTACTAGAAATATGCATTTCAATTTTATATCCCACTATTTTTGCAAAAATTATTATCAAAATCACCAAAATATCCATAAAATCGAACTTTCGACTTTGATCATGGTTTACAAAATAAAAATCAAAGTCAAAAATGAACAAACGTAAAGCTTTCTTTTATGACAAGTACAATTTTGTGTTTAAAAAAAGTACAAGTTATGAAGCCTTAGCATTTTCAAATAGCTTAAAATATAAAAACTTCGTCCACAAATTTAAGCTTCTGAAGTTTCATTTTAACTTTACGGGAATATCAAGTAATTGAAACAAATTACTTATAAATCATTTTGTATTCTGATTTTATCTGATTATTTTTGAAATGTAGACGAATATTATTTGTCCTTACGTACAATAAAATGAGAAATGCCACTTTTGAGGTATCGAAACCCTATAAAAATAAATGTCTAATATACTGCGTGCGTTGATATTTTATAATATTTCTTTAATAATTCTCGTTTGATGCCCACAAACAAAATACAATCTCTTTAAATACTACCATGTTGTGTGTCCACTATTGGAATGAGGAACTTGCATCCTACCCAAAATGACGTACTTATACCATTTTCTGGAACATTAGAAGCTACAGATTCTGAATATCAGCTTAAAAATCATCAAAAATTATTAGTTTTACTCGAAATATGCCTATTAAATTCTATGAAACTCACGTGACCGAAAACGGCGTCTGACGTAACAGCACACCATTTGGCGATTTTTTTCTAAAAATGGCGCTACGGTTAGCATGTCCATAATTAAAATAAACATACAACGTTTTTCAAAACGTTCTATTTAAAAGAACAGACTGCTCACTTAAACCAGCTTTTGATAATAAAGTAGAACAGCTTGTTTCTTGCTTGGTTGTTGAATTTAAAATCGTACAAGAGCGCGCTGTTGACACTTCAGACCTAGTCAATTGTTGGATCAATCGAAATCTTCGTGGAGATCTACCAAGTCTGATGAGAATAACTGGAACTTAGAAAAACCACTTATTCTAAATAATCCTATTCCTATATGGGATCATTCAAAACACATTTTGTATTTTCTACAGCTGTATCGCACAGAAGTTGATTAGAAATTGCACGCCAATGGACAAAAAAGCCAAGCCTGACGTCATTACGCACTGCAAAAGGATTGTGAATGTTTTTACCGGAAGTGACGTATCCCTTACTTAAAACTCAATTACTGACTAATATAATAACTTTTTTACTAGTGTGAAAAGTAGCATTCGACGTGGTTTTTAAAGGGCTATTGTCTGCCAAGGAATTTGAAATTCATGCAACTTCCTCATTGTATTTAAAAAATAATAATTCACTTATAGATAAACTTCGGCTTTTGAGGTTATGTACTTTTAGCATACGTACCTTTAGCAGAG
>JAFNEN010002944.1:0-13869 GCA_019343175.1 Oedothorax gibbosus
GTTTCTTCAGGAATGGCTTGAAAAAGAGAAAAATAACTATCAATATTATGCACAAAATATAGATAGAATCGGTTAAACTTAAAACATGCATAATATTAGGGACGTTTAATGTTTGAAAATTTGAATTATAATTTCGATTGACTGAACTACCAAACACTGTTGTTAATAAAAAAAGGAAAAATTCAAATAGTTTTGAAACATATTTTCTAAGCGTTGACGGCTACCGCAGTTTCCAATTTATTTACAAATGGATCTTAGTCAAGCACTCAAGCAGCGAAATATTTTCACAATAAAACCAGTAATTTAAAAGGATTAATTTATAATTATTTTATGTTAAAAGGATACTAAAGGCGGTTAACCTAAAGGAGCGCAGCAATTCCGTGGGTGTGCGAGCGATAGCGAGCAGGGGGCGAACCCCCTAGTTTATAAAAAAAAAGAGGTTTTTTATTTTCGGAACTGGTTAAAACTATCAGTTATTATATCTACTTTTTTCTTCTTTCTTCTTATTCTTCGGCGGGCTTTTTTTATTTAATCTCTCGTGTTTTTTTTTTTTTTTTGTAGTTTTATTATTTGTTCTGCGACGACGATGTATTCTGTTTCTTTGCTTTTTTTTTAATTTAAAATTGTGGATGGTCGCTATCGGGTTGCCATCGAGGCTTACTGGCGCATCAGATTTGGTGCATTTATCTATTTTGTTGTTAATTTGGAGCGCCGGGCAGGTGGATTTCATTGTTTTTTCGTTTTTTTTTTGTTATTTGTTCGTATTCGGTGTTTGCTTTGCCGGCCTGTATTATTGATCTTTTTGATTGTTGCATTTGAAAAAGAAGAATTTTTTGAGTCATTTATGGTATATTTTCGTGTTTTATAATTAAGTTTCGTTTGCATATTTTTAATTGTTAGTATTTAGTGTGTGACTTTTAAAACTTTTTTTACTTCATTTGCATTTATGTACTGCTCCATATTTGTTTTTTAATTGCTAGCACATAATCCTATGTATGTGAGCGAGCCAGTGAGCCGGTCGCGAAGCGGCCAATGGGAATTGCGCAGCAATTCCCTGCGGTTATTGAGCGATAGCCAGCAGGGGGGGGAGAGGAAGAATCCAAGAATGCAAGCTTGCGAGCCAGTGAGATTGGCGAGCGATAGCGAGCAGGGGGCGGAGCGCGGAGCCCCCAGCAGCATTTTAAAAGATATTTTTTTTAAAAAAGAAGTCCGATTGTATCCAGGCCCTTCTAGGAGTTAAGGGCTTTCCCATAGTCCATGTTAAAACTGATAGAATAGCTATGATATAATTGCCAGTTTCTATTTGCCCTCCTACACCCGAAAATGCCCAAAATGTGGTTAACATTCCACTTCATATTCGACCACTCGACAGGGCTGGGAAGCCCAGTCGGTAAAGGCGTTCGCCTTGCATGCGATAGGTCCCAGATTCGGGTCCCAGATGCCAAAATTCAATCGGCCATTATATCATAACTGTACCAAATTGACAGGTTCATAAACATAAAGTTTGTACTCTATACGTACAGGGAATTGACATTTCTTAGTAGTTTTTATCAGATCTAGAATAGTTATCGCCTTTAAAGTCATGAGACATTGTAGCAATATTTTCACTTCTTACCATTTATAAACATCAATTAAATTAAATTCGGAAACCAAAAAATACAAAAGATTTAAATTCAATAAATAAAATAAAATAATGATATTCAAATAACAATCCTACAAATTAAACTCACGTGCTTACGTAATTATACTTAATTTTTACTCACGCTGAACGCGCTGAAATTTCTTTCAAATTAGAAAACGAAATTTATAAATTAAAGGTTCATAACAATGCTATTCCTATGGAGAAATCGGCTCACACTTTGCCTTCCTACACCCGTTCGGGTTGGGTTCGAATTTCCTGGAATGTTTACCACATTTTGTGCATTTTCGGGTGTAATAGGGCAAATAGAAACTGGCCATTATACCATAGCTATTTTGGACAATTTTAACACGGCCTATGGGAAAGCCCTCTAACTTCTAGAAGGGAAAAATCGCTTCTTAATGACGCCTACGATATAAAAAGAAAATTTTCCTAAAATTTGGTAGCGCTATCTCAAGTAGTTTTGGCTGGGAATTGATACGTGAGTCAGTCACTCAGGACTTTGCCTTTTATATAGTATATAGATTTTTATCAAACTCTGACTTTATATACCCTGCGTTAAACGGGTTTACCATTGATAATGCAACCAAACAGCTATGATAAGGCATACGGTTTTAATGTGAAGATTTGCGTTATGTTGCCAAGCGATGAAATCTGACCAATTTTTTAAATATTCCACTTTAACAAAACTTGATACGAATAGAAAGTTTACTTTAATTTTTCGCTTTCGTGAAAAGTCGCAAACAGACCAAAAAACTACAATATTATTGTGTTGTTTTTGTGGGCTTTCTTTGTTGTTTTTTACACTGCTCAAAACAATTAGGGGAGCACTTTGCGTACTTTTGTTAACCATTTCAGTTCCAACTTCTTATTTTTTCACTCTAAGAATCTAAAATTTGTTAAATAGATTCATTATGCATCTATAATGAAATGGTAAAAAACGGGGGGAAATTTTTTTAACTAAAATTTAAGGGGAAAAAATTGGGACTCTAGGGACTACAATGTATAGTGTTCGGCCACCTGCCTGTACGTCTGTTTTTCTATCCGTCCGTCCGTCTTCCCCCCCCCCCCAACTTCCTTTCTACCCGTCCAATTTTTAAAGTTATTACCTTCAATTATCTAATATGAAATACATATAAGGAAATGAAACTACTGCGATGGAGGTCAAAAATCCAAAATGAAGATTTTGTGCTCTCTACACGTTTTGGAGGGTGCTGATTACAAAAAACTGTTTTTTTTTCATTGATTCGTCTGTTTGTCTGAAACTACTTTACAGTTCGAACTAAAAGGGCTACAGACTTCAAATTTAGTACACGGGTTTCTAGTAGTACCTGTTGGTTCCTAGTAGTACCTGTTGGAAGTCATAATAATATTTTCGAGAAAATTACGCATGCGCATTAGCAGCTGCTATAAACTTTTTGGGTTTTAAAAGTGGTGCTGAAAAACGAAAATAGATACAGACTTAAAATTTGATACACTTGCTCCCAGTACTAGTCGGACGACAAAATAAAGATTTCATCAATATTGTGCATGTTCAAAGAGTAGCTGCCATAGAACTTTTTAGGTTTAAAAGTCGTGTAGTGTTACGCAACCCTAATTTTTTAATGTATGATATCAGACATCTATCTTATATACTTTTTGTTCGTCCGTCTGTCCCTACTATAAGGATTTCTTTGAGTATTTAAGTTAAAAGAAAGTAGGTTATATTAGTTATTTTAGAACTTCTTGCTTAATGTTAGATGAGTAAGTTTTTAATTGAAAATATTTTTTTAAAAATACCAGTATCACTGAAATTATAAACTAATTACTTTAAAAAATAATAAGACAAATCTCCTTAGTAAAAAGTATACAAAAAGATAGTAAAAGAAACACAAATGCAAGTGAATAAAATAAATATTAAATTTAAAAGATTTATAAAAAAAGATAATAATGTAATATGTAAGTTTTCGCAAAATAAATTTTTAAATAGTTTTTGGATAGGAATAATTGAATGTAAAAACAAACATTAAAAAAAAGTAAAAATAAGATGTCTGGCAAAATATAAATCCTAAGGTTATTTATGTTTTTCTTTCCCCTTTTCAATTAAGGATTTAATCAATTTTAAGAAAGCTTCTTTAATTTACAGCATTTCTATATACAAAAGCTTAGCATGATCGTTTAAACAATTTATTTTTACAATCGTGATGCAAAGCACTTTTTTAAAGTCATCTAATTTTAATAAATATTAAGAATTTATAAATATAAAGAGATAGAGTATAAAACGTTATATGAGTTATTATAATAAATATATTAGTTTTACATAACAAAGCAATATCTTGATTAAATTTGTACTTACGTATAAGCTGCTATTCGCACTTTCAAGCCAAAATTCAGCTTTCCGCTTATTTCTTAATTCCATTTTAATAATTTTGGGAGTTTAGGACATTGCACAAAATGCGATCGTCAGCTTTAGAGATCAAACGTAAAATTGCTTTAAAAGATTTTTGCACCCCTAATTCATTTTTTTTTAAAAACAAACCAGATGGTTCGGGGTGTAATGTTGTTTTAACGTGAACATGCGATCTCCAAACGGCAGGTGCAACTTTCTTTTAATGATACCATCTGTTCACTGCTAAATAGACTATGTTTATTAGAATAAAAAACACAAGACTTTAAAAGCAAACGATATTTTATAAAATGTTAAAACCTTTAGCTCCGATTGAATTCTAAAATAAAAGTGCATTTTCTCTTATTTTCCTAAATGCACTCAAAGCCCGGTTATACGCTATATGAATTATAATTCATTGGTTATATTTAATAATTAAAGTTAATTTGGAAAAATTAATGACATTTTTTAATTCTTTTTGATTAAAACTACAAAAAAAACCAAGTGCTTTGCGATTAATGCGACATAAATAAAGCGAAAGTCTGACAATTTTCTTCAACTGTGTCACTTAGCACGTTCTTCCACTGAACGATCGTCCGAATCGGGACGATTTCGGAGGAAGAAAGTGCCAAGGGTCCTTAGCACGTTCTTCCATTGAAAAAGTGACGAAAACGCGTGCACCTACCAACTTCGTTCACGAAAAATCTACGAAATCAAATGTTTTCTAAAAATTGAAAGCTGTTATGTTTAAAGGAGGTAATAACATAATCATTAACACAAAAATCTCAATTTTTTCAAAAATGTCACTTAGCACGTTCTTCCACTCAGCTCTTCAATTATCTATCGCTATTGTGGCAGTCAAACTTGTTAAAGTTCAACATTTTAAAATTACAATTTTATTCTATTACACATCCCTAAACCTAAAGACGCTTAAACGTATATGTTACAAAAGTACTTCCAATTTAGATAAAAAATTACCCAAATAGATAAAAACCTTCTTTATTTTTTAAACTTTATTCCACACTCGCTTATCTGGCGCACATTCTGTGTCGAAAAACCCCGTCGGATTACCGAAAGGAAAATGGTGAAAGTATGTATAAAAGTACGTGGTTGGTTGTTGGTTGGCTTCAAAATACGACGCACTGTTATATGTCCGTGGTCTTTCCGTCTTCTTCGAGTCTGTAGGAAGCCCATAGAGACAGACGCTGTAAGTTTCCTCTAGTAATTTAGTATTAACAACTGAAGTGTCCAGGGGAAAAAAAAACCTTAATTGCACAGGAATCTTCCCGCAATCAGATCTGCTTGGTAGACGTTGGCGACAGGAAACCGGTTTCTCACTTGCTTCTTCCCTCAAGGTACAAGCATGAGACTGTTGGCGTGAATCAGGGTTATCGCGAAACACTCCCTCTACACGGGGTATTATTCGCCGGACATTTTTGGCTGCACGGGCCGTTTATAGGTCGCAGTTATTTTGGCGATGCCCGGACCCGAACCTGAGACCTTGAAGGTTATATTATAGAAAAGTATCGGTATCTAAATATACAAGTCATAATTAAATTATGAATAAAGTTCTCATCTCATCAACCGGAATGGAGGCTATAATTATTGAAATTAAATTTATCATCTATCTCATACATCTCTCTCAATATTTATTCACTCAGAGCCAGTCGTTAAAATACCACCTTTATAAATATTGTAAGTTCAGCAACTTCCCACAAAATTTTAATGAACATATATTGTTTAATATCATTGAGGCGATTGCCAGTAAATGTTATAAATGATAACTTACTTATTGATTAAATGTCGAAACCATATCTTTATCTTTTGACATCCTCCTCTAATGAAACATGATCGTACAATGTTTTCCTGAGAAAAAAAGCGCGAAAACCTCCTGCTAACACTTATTTTATTAGCATAATAACCTTAAAAATAAGAGATGGAAAAAAACCATCTTTAGATGGCACGTGCGAGTAGAATTTCTTTGATTTCAGAGTAAACTCGTCGACATAAAGGCTCCACCCACCACACTTTATTAACAAAGAAAGAATTCATTTCCTGTAAAATTGTGCAATATCGTGTGAGTTATTACCGATGAGAGTTGAGAGTATGATAGTTATTACCGATTTGTGAATATACCATATTAGCAACTCATAAAAAAACGACAAAAATAGAAAAACATCCGTGCCAGACATCTTTTTTACCAGAATCCGCGCGCCTTTTTTTGGATCCCTCCCCCCCCCCCCTTCCTCCACATTACAAGAGTTAGAATTTCTTTTACACAGATTTAGTAAATGCGAAATATTATTTCAAATAGAGATAGCGGCTCAGTGGCTGAGGGGTTAAACGTGTCCGCCTCGTAAGCCCAAGATCGCGGGTTCGAGCCCCGGCCAGGGGTGCCTACAGGGGGGGGTCAACGACGCAGACTGCGTCGTTGAAATTTTAGGGGGGGGTCGAAAAAAATTAGAATTTTTTTATGTGAATGGTTTATTTTGTCTAAGATAAAACTCTAATGAATTCTTGTTCTTTCTAATCATCTGCCTCCCCCCCCAGATACCTAGGGGGGGGGGCATAACCGTCAAGAATCAAAAATGATAACCAAAATCCTAGAACATTACGAAAAGTAGAACATGGATAATGGCATATTTTTGACATTTATTACCCATAAACAACCCATCACTTCTTTAAAGCTTAAACAAAACTCTTGCAGCTGGCCTTCTCCCATGTCATAAATCTCACGCAGTCTGTCTGTATAACATACAACTCGATGAAATGATGACTCCCGCATATTTATTTTTCACCCAATGACATTAGTGCAATTTTCCCGCTTAGAAGTATTACTTTGTTTAGATTGTTGTTTTCGAAACGGAGGGAAGCTTCAAAGATACACCTTTATTAAATGAATCTATTTGATCTATTTTAAACTAAATGAAGTTAAAATGCACTGTGCTATAACTATAAATACTCCAAGAGCTTATTTTGAAGTGTTATGGCAGTGATTCCGGTGAGATTTTCGTAATTATATAATTTGAATATTTTAAGCTTGTTAACCCTCTAAACAAGCAAATTGGCTGAACTGTAAACTTGTTTTCACTGCTTGAGTTTTAAATTAAAATTTTAACTGAAAATTTAATTCCTTAATTTAAAAAATATTATATTTCTGTAATAGGTGGTTATAAATGACTCCTCCATGCTTTAAATTTTGGAATTTAATAAAATAATTAAATTTATAAAAATTTAAAAATTATGTGTGTTGCTGGTAAACCAGTCATTTGACGGATTTATACGTCTTTATCCTTCAGAAGGTTGGGAAAATAAAGAAAGGATACTAAAAGATTTTAATTATATTTGATATAACTGATAATTTGAGTTTCAAAGTTTACACTTTAAAACATTTTTGTGCACCAAAAATATTAATCAATATTAATAATGAAAAACATTGTTTAATTTTTTTAATGTGCATCTGGATTTTGAAAATTATTACGCGGCTTTTTTTTTGTATAAAGATGACTAAAGATATAAAATTACATATCTTAGTTAGAATACGGTAGGGTGGTGGGATTCTTTAACAGTTTTCCCTCTCCATTTCCAAGAATTAGATGGAAGCTTTCAAGACATTAGATTTTAAAAATGTTCACCTCCTCAATAATTTTTATTATCTATTTCTAGATATATATTTTGAGAATACTATAAAATTACATGTTGAGGTTTAAGCTGTCTTTAGACGCAAGACCTCAAGGAAGGAACGGGGCCTTTTCCTGACAAGTGATTCTAAATTGTTGATTTTAATAGAAATTTTTTGCAGAATTGCACTTTTTAATAATTAAACTCACCTTATAAGTTATTTAATTGAATAAAACCCTTAATTTGGTACATTAATCAATCACTTGATGCTCCAACTATATTAATAAACCAAAATGCGCACACTAATTTGAATTAGTCGTCTTAATAAATGTAATAAAATCTATTAATTAGTCAGTAATAGCCTTACTATCCTTGGTTTCAATGTCTTAGATGAGGCTAGCCATCGTCTGGCAATTACAATTTAACCATTCACTCAGTCACATAAATTTCTGTTTTCAAGTGGTGCAGCTTTCAAACGTAGTATGATGAACTCGAATTTCAAGAGGCATGTGGTGTGGTACAGAATGGTCATTAACTGGAATCTTACGTTTATGCTGATTGGTCGATTTTGACGTTAAAAGAGAGTTATATGTCTATGGGTATGAGCATTGCTTTAGTTTTAGTTTTGTGAAGTTGATTTTGAACAATAACAGTAACTGGCACTAAATAAGTCGTGATCAATTATAACAGAACTTCATGTTTATTATTAACAACAACAAAAAACTGAAAAAAAAATTCTAACAAAACGTATCCGAAAATTTTCTAATTTTTAAAAATCACATAATAAAACAGGAATCGCAACTAAAATCTTTAACAATCCAATCTGCAAAATGAGAATTCTATTTTAAGAGGCCCGGCGTCGGAAGAAAGCAATGTGCTGACAATTATTTCTCATAAACATTTCTTAATCGCTGTTATAGCATTTGAAGCAGACATCATAAATATTCAGAATTGTGTATATAACAGTTCTATGAATGAATGACCTTCGGATAATATTTCTGGCCTAGCATACATACTCACAGGCCCAAGCCATTTTCCCGCCATTGCTTTAGTTATAAACAGTAGGAAGATACTTGTCGTCTGGTGTCAAATGTGTGGGTGATTGAATATAGTTAAGAAAGTTCAATTCCTAGTTTCAGGGTAAGAATTTTGTTTAATATTTAATTTTAATTTTAGTAACTTAATAAATAGTAACATTTTTAAGTGAAACTATATCAGTAAACATAATAGAATTATTCTGATTTGTTTGTTAATGTCGAATGTGTTGCATAGAAGGAAGCTGTTTTTGGATCACGTATCTGGCTATTTTTATTGATTTAAAAAGTAATATAATTACATAAATTTTGAGCGGAATTTTTACTGATTATTTAGATTCCCGATAGCTTTTGCTGTAAAAAAAATCTATTTAAAGGAAAATTAAAAATAAGTTGCAATTCCGGATTATAAAAGCTATTAAAAAATGTGCTTCCCTTTTCAATTAGGGGCAACTCTGCGTTGACCTATCAGTAGAAAAAATATTCAAAAAGAAAGTCAGTACTTGGGTTTTATTTCTTAGGACAAAGTTACCCCATTCGATGGTACTTAAAATATCATTTTACTATAAAGTTTCATGTATACACCATAAAGATTCCTATCTATACACAATGTGGTGTAAATTACTTAGGTTCAGTACTCCATAAGTCCATATAAATATAAAAACCACACGGGTTTTTTTTTTTTGGGGGGGGGGGCGGATTTAAAAAAATTCTAGGGGGGTGCGTCGTTAGCTCTGGGGGGGATCGGCACCTCTGGCCCCGGCTGAGTCGTCGGATTTTCTGGATGGGAAAATCTTGGGCGCGCATGCCATATGATTATTTGGCATTATGTGGAGGGTCCATTTGGCTTGGGTTCTCTCGGCAAAATTAAATCTCGGCATACTTTAACATCCACAGAGAGCTCAGATTCATTGTAATCTGGGCGTCAAAATTGGTAGCGAGAGTCGCCTATATGGTGCCACAAAGTAATGGCTCTCAGTTCTGGGGAATATGCCGAGTCTGCAAAAGGCTTGACCTCCAATATAGCAGCCCCATTAGAGAAAAAAAATTCAAATAGAGATAGTAAAACCGTGCGCTATCGCCCAGTATAGGGGTGATAGTGGGTGAAAGCGCACGGTTTTACTATCGCTATGGCATTTCCCTAAGGATTTTTTTCCACTTTGGCATTATTTTTATTGTTAACAAAATAATAAAATTTGACTATAATACGGGTTCTGCTACGGAAACAACTATAGAAAAGTAAAACAGAGACTATTTGCAAATTTCTTATAGCTAGATAGTTAAATAACAAATTAAACTGTAATGTACTGTGAAATGCACTAGTCTGGTCACCCTATCTATAGCTTTATATATGACAAGGAAGATGAAAAAATATACGCAAAGTAAAATCAAGGTGTTTTTTATTTTTTTTTCATACTTTTTATAGAAATTGAAAAACAGAAAAAGGATCGTAAGCACGTAGACAAAAAGACTGACTTCCATCCTTCCAACCTCTTCGCATCCGGTTGCCCATCCATAACCGATGTAAGACAAAACGACAAAAAACTGAACCTGAAAAGGAAACCAACAGCTTAACAAGAGGGACTGTCAGTCCCATAGAGCTAATACATTAGTTTTGAAATCACAACTTTTGCAAAAGAATTGCTTTGCCACGTTATCCCCTTTTCACCCCAGGTATGGAAATCACCATAACATCAATTTAAAACAAAATTGAAAAAAAAAACATCCAGTTACTTAATTATTAATTGATAAAGTTTTTAAATAGTGTCGCCATCTGCTTAATATTTTGGGGCATTTTAAAACTTCAAAAATAAAATATATAATTAAATAACTAGATAACATTTTCGTTTCAAATTTGTTTCATTTCGATGTTGTATATATGTTGATTCCCATACCTGGGGAAAAAGGGCTAAAATGGCAAAGCAATACTTCTGCGGAAGTTGTGATTCCAAAACTAATGCATTAGCTCTATGGGACTGACATTCCCTATTAATAGAACAATCATTTGACAATCGTAGTACTTATTTAAAGAATTGTAAGGACACACCAACTTATAAATTTTTTTTATATGAATTGTCCAAAAATTTTAATCGACTGATACCCGAAGCTTTTATCTATTCAAGGTACTTCAAAGATGGGTACAGTTGTCAAAACAAAACCACCCCACTTCTTTCCGTTTGTGCAGTTTTTTTTTTACTTCGCAGTATTTATTTAAAGGATTATATAAGGACCACGCCAACTTATAAAAAAATTAAACGAGTTTAAAAAGCTTAGTGGAAGAACGTGCTAAGTGACATTTTTGAAAAAATTGAGATTTTTATGTCAATGAACAGATTACTAACTTCTTTAAAGGTAACAATATTTCTCTATGTCATAAACTTTAAGTGTATTTTTTTACGGTTTGCAAGACTGCAAGTACCGTTTTTCAACGATCTGAGTGCAAACTGAAAACTTTAAAGCTCATTTTCTCGTTTTCACCTTTTTTGTCACTTAGCACCTTCTTCCACTAAGCTCCTCAATATTCGAAAGATTCTTATCGACTGATTCTGAAGCTTTTATCTATTCCAGGTACTTAAAAGATGGGTATACAGTTTTAAAAACGAAACTACCCACTTCTTTCCGCTTGTACGGAGACGAGGTATTTTTTAATCATAGAATAAACTTCTAACTTGTGTGAGTCTCACAGATCAAGAACGTACCTTACACTGCAAAAGCAGTTTTAATAATTAATATGGATTCCTTTAGTTATCCTGTTTTTTTGCTTTGTTTAAAAATTATTTGTATTATTAATACATTTATTATGTTTATTACAAGTTAGAAACTTATTATTGTACACCATTTTCCAATTTCACACTTATAACTAACTATTAGTATTACTTTTAAAACGAGATTTAGTAATGGATCTTTAGCCTACGGTGTTGAGGATTATTCTTCCTTTATGTCTGCGTTAAATTAATAATTAATAAAAAAAATAAAATAAAAGTATTATTAAAATAATTATTTCTACCTCAAAGCATTTTTAACAACCACAGATGTTCACTATACGTTTCTTTAGGTTAATGGCTGTCTCCTAAGAGAATACGACGCTTACAGCAAAATGTGATAAAGTATATAGGCTTTAACTTAAAACTTATCAAATTTTTGCACACTTTGCAGTGTCAAAAAAATCAGAATTATATGATTTTATAACATTTAGAAAGTGGAAGTTTTGCCTTTATTCTGCATTATTTCTAATATTTTACTATTCTAAAAAGAATTCCCTCTTATTCCTTAAAAAGCAAAATAGTGTAATTAATTTTTTAAGATCATTTAATTTTGCTTCTAAGCACTTCTAATAATATTTACCCGTAAATTTCACGCACCAATATTTCCAATGATAACCTTTAACTGAGGTATACTATGGTCATTTAACGGAGTTTTGTCGCCAAAAAGAATTCCGTTTGGGCGAGATTTGAGCCCGCGAAATGGAAAAGTACCTATTTGCTCAAAAGATTAAAACAGTTAGTCGTTTCTTTCATTAAATTTTATTTCAATCTTTTGATTGATTGTTATTCTTTTTTTTCCCATAACAATAACCTCCGTTAATATTGCAAGATAAAAAAACTTAAAAATTGACTTACAATTTGAAATTGCGTCAGGTACTTCTTCCACCAAAGTATTTATTCATATGAGGTCCAAAGGCCGCCAATCCAAATAAAAGTAAACAACAACATGTACTGTTGTATTAATCGACAGACCACGCCCAAAAAATAACTGTAACAAAAGAAGTGAACCATATATGTTTTCTTGAAAGAATAAACTCTACACATGCAAATACTTTAAGATTAGATTAAAGTTCAATTAAAACAAAAACAGTTTGAAAGTTATATGGAACTACAAAACACCTTGATATTAAAGCATTATGCCGAACAGTTTTTTTAATGTCCGAAAAAATAATTTTTATAATTTAAGCGCAGTTATGACTTAAAAAAAAAACTGATATGTCCATTTAAAAATAATCGTGTAATAAAATACTAGAATACATTTTTTGACACAATCTAGTTTGAGCTTCCACACTTTCGTTTATAACGTAAAAAGTGGAAGGTATTATAATCGTTCAGTCCGCCTGTCCCGTCTGACCGTTTTGCTTTTTCCGTCCGTCCCCACTTTCATAGCCCAAACAACAAATGCTACGGAAAGTGTGATACGTCAAAAAATTCAGCGCATCGAAAATTAGAATACATTGAAAATTTCAGAAAAGAATTCGAATTACTTTTAATTATTAAAAAAAACTGCAAAATTTAATGCTCATTTAAAAAGCATAGAAAGCTATTTTTATTAAAAATTAAATCCCATTGCCATCCCAACCAATCGCTCGAGAAACTTTAATTCTTTTAGACAATAAATTAAAATAAATTTATTTTTGCGACATCGATTACTCGCCACCAATTTTGACGCTCAGCTTGCAATGAATCTGAGCTCTCTGTGGATGTTAAAGTATGCCGAGATTTAATTTTGCCGAGAGAACCTAGGCCAAATGTGGAGATCTTTTGAGGCCACATAATCATATAAATTGCGTTTCCGACCATTTTCCCATCCAGAAAACCTGCCGACTGAGCCGTTGCTCGAACCTGCAATCTGGGGTTTATGAGGGAGACGTAATACAGTCGAACCTCGTTAACGCAAACTAGCTTTTAACACGAAATTTCGCTTAAGATGAACTGAAAGCATTTCCCAGCCTATAAAGCTTTGAGCTAATGCTAAAAAATCTCTTAACGCGAAATCACTTTCGGTAAAATCCTGCTTAAGACGAACAAAAAATTCAGAATTTTGAAATTTTTGTTCTTAGTAATTCGAAGAAAAGAATTAAACAAAACATTTAAAAAAAAGCGTCCAAACGAAAAATTATAAGAATAAATTGTCTTCTATACTACTGAGAAAATAACGAGATCACTCATGATTCGTCCAGTTTAAATTAAATCGCTGTTCTTAATTGATGTTCCTTAAAAAGATCCTAATTTTTTCTGTAGTATGTACTAGAGTCAGAGAGCCTAAATAAAAGAAGTGGGGAAACATTTAATAATAAACTCACCTTTAAAAAAATCGTATTACATGTTACTTTTTTTTGTTATATCTTAAAGCGAAAAAAGACACATGGATATAATTATTAAAACTTAAAGTATCTTTAATAATTCATAAATTATGTAATGTAAACACTTAAAATCACAAAA
>JAFNEN010002945.1:0-12749 GCA_019343175.1 Oedothorax gibbosus
GGTCATGTATCCCGATGCATAGGGATACATGACCCACCTATTAGGGATACGTGAACCCAACCCCAAAATGTGGTAGTATAACTTAAAATAATCAAAAAACTTTTACCAAATACAAAACTAATAATATCATATTATAAAGTTTATATAGATTTTATAGTATTTTTCAGACAAAATTATTAATTTTTATTTTTATCTCATTAATTATGCTTATATTAACGAAATAATCAAATTTAAAAGTAAATTCTGTTCGAAATACAAAACTGGGGCTTCTTTTATTTTGCAGAGAAAACACATGTGGTTGAAGAATCGCTACTATTTTATCAATATCATTTTGGGATGTATTATCCATTTTAGGATATTT
This sequence comes from Oedothorax gibbosus, assembly GCA_019343175.1. Lineage (NCBI taxonomy): Eukaryota > Metazoa > Arthropoda > Arachnida > Araneae > Linyphiidae > Oedothorax > Oedothorax gibbosus. The sequence continues at coordinate 362 of JAFNEN010002945.1, forward strand.
AAAACACTTTCCATCGATTTTTTCTGCATATTAATTGTAAGCTCGTTAAAAAAATTCCTTGTACCCTTCCAAACAAACCTTATACTTCGTTAAGGATCCATCATTACTTTTGGGACTCCCGTGATTTTTAAAAAAATTTACTTGGTCTACTTCTTTCTACTTTTGTGTTGTTTACTTGGGTCACATATCCCAAATTGGTTTGGGGCCACTTATCCCTAGTTGCACTTTTTTTTGTTTAATCCCAAAACAAAGCCCATTTGCGAATAATTACATTAGCACTATTATCATGTACTGTAGCTGATAGCATGAACTAAACAAATAACTAATTGAAAAAATCTTTCTTTTTAACCAAAAATGTAGACTGAAAAACCTTACGGCCTCAAAAATTTACTTTCAGTGCATGACGTATGAAATGATGTGATGAAAACGTATTTCTTCGCATAACTTAACACATACGCAATGATTCAGCTCGTTTTTTTTAAACCATGTGATCAACTGGCTGAAAGGAAAAAAGTGATGCCACTTTCAACTCACAAACTTTTCCATTGCTGAGAAAAAGGCATTGGGTCATGTATCCTTAGGGTCCAAATGTCCCTAGTTCCCCCTACAATTACATAAACTTAAGAATTATTGTATACATGTGTACGCACTGCATACTTTACATTTTTTAATGTATACATAATACATGACATCAGAGACCTAATCATATTGTCATATAATTTTTACATACATAATTTTTATTCACATGACTAGGACATATTTTATAAAAAATAACAAGGGATAATTTTAATTTTAGTGGCTTGTTTTTGAAAATTAATTTTGGAACATATTTTCCTCAATATTATCCTTTTTTAAAACCCTTTCAGTCCCAAATATCAATTTGGCATCATCATTTTTAGAAATTTTTTCTGATCGTCATTAGCAATTTATGATATCAAAAAGCCATCATTCGATTCATCAAACTTTTTCTATTAGAAAATATTTTTTTATTAATCCCAATAGATGTCACCCTATTATTTTTTTAAATTATAATCAAAACATGATGATGCCAAATGGCCTCACTGGGACTGAAAGAGTTAAGAAATTTGGGGGGCCCCCTGGGGCACGTGTTCCGTTTGCCCTGATGCCAAAAATCAGGCTCTGCCAATCCAGGGGCGTATTTACGGGGGGGGACGAAGGGGACCGGACCCCCCCAGACGACAAAAAAATGTACGCAATGTTACCAAATTTTTTGCAAGCACTCAATTTCCTAAACAATTTTAAAAATAACCATACCGGAATTTTTATTTCAGACCAAAATGGTACAACTCATTGTTTGGGGGGAGAGGGGGGGGTGGGGAGAAAAGAAAAAGAACGAATCAGAGGAGGGTCGTTTCAAAGATTCGTTCAAAAGAACGAATCTTTGAAACTAACGAGAAAGATGGGACAATCTTTTAAAGAACGGTCTCACCCATCTTTTAGTCGAGGGGAAGAAATCTTCCATCCCTTCATCTACCTTAACCCCCCTCAACGTCTCAATGGACTATTGCAATTGTGATTGGCTGGCCGGCTCTGTCTAGACAGACAGCACGTTGTAGTTTGCATTACTCATTACTGTTGTTATAGCGTTTCCACTTGCATTGCGGGTTATTGTTTGACACGATATTTGTTTGAAATGGACAAAAAACGTAAAACACCGCCAACCTCGATTTTAAGTTTTTTTAAAAACAAACCGTAACAAAAATTGATAGTGAAACTTCGGAGACAGCCGAGAACGGCTCAAGTATAGTGTTTGACGTTGAGAGTGTTGAGACTATTAAACCTGAAGCTGCTACTAGTACAAGTGCTGCATCATTTATTAGCCAAACGATATAGGCCTGTACGTTGACAAACTGGTAAGTTTAATTTACTTCAATCTAGATTTCTACATATTTTTAGTACCATTTTCAGTCAATAAATATTTTTTAAGTAAAACATTTTATTATTTAAAGGAACATATTAACTGTTTATATATGGCCTTGATAAATAAAACTTAGTCTAAACTGTTAATAAAAAGTAACTGAACTAATTAAGTTGATTTTTGTAAAGCATTTAGTTTTATAATTTCCAAGTACATGAATTCATTTTTATCTTGTTATAAGTCTGTCATGCATAAAGTAGCTCTGTTAATTTAATTATATTTTATATATATAGTGTGTTTCAAAACTTGACATTATTTTGGTATCATTTGTTTCTGGACGGATACCAAGTCGAAATTTAAACTCGGGTAGCCGTAATATTGTTTTTTTTTTTTAAGTATTTGTTCTAGTTTATATCTTAATTAGAAGTTTTATCTTAATTAAAGAAAAAGTTTTAGCTTCTGGGATAGACATTTACTCAAGTTTTTGAGCTTCATGAAAAATAATTGTCGCAAGTGGGCTACTCTATAATAGTCTTCATTAAAAAGATTATTTTTTGGCCGAAAATTATATTGTGTTTCTTTGTTTCAGCTTACTACAAGCGAAAAGGAACAGCTTCTGAAAAATTCTTGGAAGCCTTTAAGAAAGTTTCACTTTCCATCAACGGAATTTGGTAAAAGACAGTTGAAATTCCAGTTCAGTTGGTTCAAGACTAGAGAATGGCTTACCTACTCAAAAGTTTTAGATGGAGCTTTTTGCAAGTATTGTTTTCTTTTTTCACCAACTGGAGCAGGGCAACAGGGTCTTCCTCTTGGTAAGCTAGTTCGAGTTAAATATTCTAACTGGAAAACATGCTTTGGAAGACTTTAACAAGCATCATTAACAACGTATCACAGAAATTGCAAAGTAGATGCAGAAAACTTTTCTTTCGGTTCAATCAGGGGCAAATCAAGTGATATAATTTGTAGCTTAGATAAGAGTTGTCAAGGACAAAATAGCAGTAAATCGACGTTTACTTACCCCTGTCATAAAAACTGTGATCTTTTGCGGTAGGCAAGGTTTGGCTTTGAGAGGCCACCGAGATGGAGGTCCCATCGATATTGAAGAGGAGAATTTGAAAAAAATGAGGGAAACTTTAGGGCCTTTTCTGAAACTGAGAGTAGAAAGCGGTGATTCTGATTTAAAAGAGCACTTTTTGACCGCAGGAAAAATGCTACTTACACTAGTTCCGTTGCACAGAATGAAATCATTTCTGCGTGCAACCAGGTTATGCTGGGAAAGCTAGTGGCTAGAGTGAATAAAGCAGAATTTTCTCATTTTAGCTGACGAGACAACAGATTAGGATGTATAGAGCAATTATCGCTCTGTGCTCGGTATGTTGATTTGGAGAAAATGTGTATCAGAGAGGATTTCCTACAATTTGTTCCAGTTTTTGATCTTACAGGTAAAACCTTGAGTGAAACAATAATGGGTAAATTGAGAGAACTTGGAATCAATACGGATTATGTGTACGGTCAAGGTTATGACGGAGCAAGTGCAATGAGTGGAGTGTACAATGGAGTACAGAAGTTTGTAAAAGATCAAGCTCCAAACGCACTTTATGTGCATTGTAGCAGCCACTCTCTAAACTTGGCAGTATCAAGCTCATGTTCGTCCTCTATGATTACAAACTGTTTAGGCACTGTTGGTAAAATTTGTGAATTTTTCAATACTCCGAAACGCCAATCAGTTTTGAATAAACATTCAGAAGTTATTGGAGTAGGCAAAAAGCTTAAACAACCAAGCCCCACTAGGTGGATTCAAAGGCATGATGCGGTGAATGTATTTTGTGAGTTGTATGAACCGATCTTAAGATCACTTGAGGAAATCAGTTCCTGGTCTCATAAAGACACAGTAATAAATGCCAACTTATTACTATGTGCTGCATCAAAATGCGAATTTCTCATAGCCTTATTCGTTATCAAGGAAATATTTGCATACACTTTGCCCCTTACAAAGTACCTAGAGAGTAAGGAAATTGACCTGACCAGTGCTGTATGTTATGCAGAGCAACTGCAGCTCAAATTGAAAATATTAGAAGCAAAGCTGAAAACGAGTTTGGTAAAATCTTTAAGAATGTCGAGGGTATATGTTTAAAAGAAGACATTCCTATCAAAGTTCCCAGGCTGGCTAAATTCCAAACAACAAGGGAAAACTTCCCACATGATAATCCAGAATCGTATTATCGAAGAGCCTGCTTCATCCCATTTGTTGAACACTTCGCAAATCAACTGAATGAACGATTTGTTAGTCATAAAAAGGTTCTTTTCATCTTTTGAGATTTTGATTGACGATTCCAAGGAAGATATCCATATTGATTATCTTTTTAATCGGTATGGAGAAAAGCTTGAAGCCATAGATGAAACCCAATTGAACGGGGAAATCAAAATATGGCACCAAATCTTAAAACGAATCAACTATGAAAAATCAGAGACTACCAAAAGGATGGCAAATCAAAACCGCTGAAAAAGGTAACTGCCATAGAAGCCCTCGCATTTTGCAACAAAGAAATGTTGCCTTCCGTCTTCAAATTATTGCAAATACTGGTTACTCTTCCAGTGACCTCTTGCAGTGCAGAAAGGTCATTCTCTACTTTGAAATATTTAAAAAGCTATTTGAGAAATACTACTAGTGAAACAAGACTTAATGGACTCTCTCTGCTTTATATCCATAAAGACATTCCCGTGACCCCGGACGAAGTCCTAAGCGAAATGGCAAAAAAATCAAGACGAATTCAACTTTAATTTAGCAAAAATATTGTGTCGGCATCTTAAATGTTTGTAATTTTACGTTTCAAGTATTATAATAAATTTATTAAATGAAAACTCATTTTTACGGTCAAATGTTTTAATTTACTTTACCAGGAGTAGAATTAGATTATGTTCTAGTTAGTTATATTCAAAAGAATCTGAAAAAAAAACCTATTTAACAAATTTAAATTTCTTAAATAAGTGTTTTCAATGTATAATTTTTCAACATCACAAACTAAATTAAGGCAAAATAAATTTGAAACCATGCATTTTAAATTAATCGTATGATTGCAAAAGTATTGCTTAGCCCATTAAAAAATGCGGTTTTGCGCTTAAAAAAATAATAATGTTATGTCATAACCCCCCCCCCCCCCCTACACACGCTGTTCCATGCTCATTATTAGTTGGTCCCCCCCCAGAGACAAATCCTGGATACGCCACTGTGCAATCAGTAGTCTATCATAATTAGCAGGCAAAAGTTTTATTACGCTGTACTGTGACATACAGGGCCGGATTAAGCAGTGAAGGGGCTTGTAGGCAGTAAATTTTGATGGGGCCCCAAAAACGGATTTTAGAAATCAAACAGTCTACCTTCTCAATTTGTTCCTTCATGAAAAAACAAATCCCGGAAAAGTATTTTTAAAATCATTTAAAGATTCCCAGAACAAATTTCATGGTCGTTTTTCTTCCTGATAAATCAAAGTTTTTATAAATAAAAAAAAACATAAACGTAGGTATTTACGTGCACAAGCAATTACATATAGTATTACAATATAATAAGGTTTGCAAACTAGACCGCCAATTTTCAAATACAAAATACTATTTTTAAAAACAAAAACAAAAATAGTTTATTAGGTATTTTTGCATATTGATTCGAAATACCAAGTGAGAATGAAAAAATACTGTCTAATAATCGTTTAACACGTATTTTTTCTGTATTAATGAGTAAACTGGAGTTGATTTATAAAAAATAACATTTTTTTTTCAATAATTGAATACAGTTTACAGGGGCCATCCCAGTTTATCGTTTTCTCTGTTACAATTACTGCTAAGGCAACATCAATTTTCATTTAGTATCCTCTGCAATCAGTCAAAATTATAATAAATAACATAATCCTAATAAATAATAATGAATAACATTCTATTAGAAAATGTAGGTTACCTTTATTAAAATAAACACTTTGTGAGTGATTGTATTTCAGATTAGATTAATTGCGTAATTATAACAAAAAGAAAAATAGATGAGCTCCGATAAAACTATTAATAATCCGTAGATAATTTTATTAAAATAATTTTACTTTTTATTGAAAAAAAACCCTTTATATAACAAAATAATAAACACTCAAATATGTGGAAATTTATTGACCAAGTATACGAATAAATTGCACAATTTAGAGTGATTTCACGATTTCAAATAAATCACTATCCATATTTTATTTTAGTTATATTGATACTTCTAGTTTGAAAGAAAAAATTCAAATAAATATTAAACAAGTAGGTTTGTTACAGAATCTGTCACTTAAACCGCTTCCACACAACATTTGTGCTCAACAGGAAACAAACTATTTATACACCTCAGAAAGAAATTAGCCAAACAGAACCTTTAGCTAGTTGTAATTAAACATTTAAACGATAAAATGAATTATTTTCATTGATCTTCTTTCTCAGATTTAATAATTAGACTTTACCTTTTGCTAAATTTGTTTGAAGTTGCGAAACAACCTTGGATACAAGTTTTAACTTTTGACTTACTAATAATTGAGTGTTTATTATAAGATTCGTAAGAAAAAGTAAGATAAATAATTTAGGATGTTAATATTTACTTAAAATTCACATAAAAGTCGTCTAAAGTAGTAAAATAAAATTTATTTAATACGTAATAAACAGAATTACATTTTACAGTGAAGCACGACATTGAAATTTAACTTCATGCTATTTTAATTAAAAATTAGGGCAATTTTAAGATATTATTTACCTATAGAAAGAATCGAGAATGAACAATTAATTCAATTCATAACATGGTTTCAGAATCTTTCTTAAAATATTTAATTAAAACGTTATTATATTGACACAAAATTTCAGTCTAACAGGGTTGTTATGATTTTACCCGACCCGAAAAGTCCCGGGTGGGTTTTTTAAAAAAAAAAAACACTTGAAAAAATCCATCAAAAAACCCAAGTGGGCAATTGAACTTAAAATTGCCTCCACTGAAAATTAAAAAAAGTAAACACTTTTTATACATCCAACAAATATACATTTCATATCATTTTTAATTAATATTTTAGTATTATTCATAATATATTTTTACATTTTTGTACCTTCAATTTTTAAAATGCATTTACAAATTTAAATTTAAACTAATTATTTAACAATTAAATATAACAAATAAATTTTTTTAAATTCTAATTTAAATTTCTATCATTACAATATTCCAGATTATATAATTTTACACGTACACAAACAAACAATACTTGGTTCTAGACAATACATTTATAAATTTAAATATACATTTATCTAACTACACAATTATTTTTTAATTGTTCTCATTTAAATTACATCATTCCTGATTAACTCTCTCAAGATGTTTTGTTAGTTTTAAAAATTGCAATGTATAGATAAATAGTTAAAACTTCCCTCAATAAATCACAAAATCCTAAAAAACACATCCAAAATACTGAAAAAACCCATAAAACCCTGAAAAAACCGTAAAAACTCTGAAAAAACCCAAAATCCCAAGTGGGTTGGGTTTTTCATAAAAAAACCCTCGGATTTTTAACAACCCTGCGCTTTGAACCTAAGATATTTTTACAAAAGCTTAATATTATTTCTTTCACACTCGTCAATGGTTTTTTGATCCCAGACAGAAGCTTGCACCTCACCAATATGCATTTTATCAAGCAAATACATACACAGACGCGACTGGCCAATAGCACCGCCAATCGTATATGGCAATTCATTAGCAGCCAATGCTTTGTGAAATGGCGTATCCAACCTATCTAATTGCTCCGCCAGTTGCTTTATTAAAGAGTCCCTAGTGACACGGACACCCATACTGGACAGCTCTAAAGCAATATCAAGAACATCGTAGTAAACCAAAATATCTCCATTTAACTCCCAGTCGTCGGTATCTGCACTTCGGCGTTCATGCATCTTCCCAGATTTCAGCTTTTTACCGACCTGCGTGATGAAAACAGCTCCATTCTTCTCGGTGCATTTGTATTCTCGTTCCTTCGAGCTAAGACCTGGGTACTCATCCTCTAACTGCTGAGTACTAACGAATTTTATATCGTCAGGAAGTTTTTTTGGTGAGGTTCGGGTAAACCTTGAGTAGCTGCATTTCTGTGGTCTTGAAGCACTCGTAGATATCCTTCACAATCGACTTGAGGAATATCATGTTTCGGTCTTCCTCCTTTGATGATCTTTTCCCACACCCACTGGGCGACATAATAGGAATGCAGTGGACCTATGTATTCGTACTTTCGAATGGCATTCATGTCGGCATACAGGCCTTCATTGAGACCAAAACCGTACTTCTTCAGAGCCAGTACTTTCCACTTGGCCAGGGAAATTACCACAGAGGCTTTAAAGCCAGCTTTCAGATCAAATGTGACGCACTGGCCGACGTCGATTTCATCATTCAGTCCTGAGCTTGTTTTCACTAAGAGCGGAGGGAAGATTTGTTTAATATAGCATCTTTAAAGGCATCTTTGATGAGCTTGATTGCTCTCTGAGTCTCAAATACTGATAATTTACTTTCGTAAGACATGTTTACTGAGAGTATAGAAATACCTTTGCAGAGAAGAAAAAATTTCTTTGTTTGATAATAATAACTAGTAAGTTTTTTTTAACTGCAGCAAGATAACGAAAAGTCCTGTCTCTATCCATGTTTTCAATCGATAAAATATGATTTGAAGACGACGACGTTTAACAATTTTAGGAGTACATGGTAGCGTAGATACCTCCACCTCCGGTGTGGCGGGAATTAAGAATGGCAGGATGAAAATGAATGGCCGCGAAAAGGCGAGTAGGGGTGTAATGGCGGGGATGATTTGAAGACAGAATTGCCTGTTATTTATATGCGATTCTGGTATTGCGATACGCCCTCTATCTTTAGAAGTTGGAACTTCCATATACAGGAGTCCGGCAACGGTTTTTTGTAGCTGTATCGTATACTGTTTTTGTGCTTAAAATTTAATTTTATTCGGCACTAGCTGTAGAGTCCCGCCTTGTTGGGAACCCGTTACCTTAATATAGACAATCTGTTTCTTTTTAGGAGGCATGCCTACTTTTATTACAATTTTAAAAACAAAATCGAATTGTATACGTATCCGAAAGTATGAGAGTCCCGATGATTTCATGCAAACGGTCGTGTAAGGCGTGGCCTCCCCTCTCTTCATAGGCGTTTCTTAAAGGAACGATCTTGAATATAGGAAATTTCCACAGGGCGTGGTCATGACGTTTAGGTGAACCCCATTTTCAATTGGTTCGTTCATTTCTCCTACGCCCGCCCATTCATATGTTTTGCTTTTTCGAAAGCCGAGTTGAATTGTTTCTTTCGGAGTAGAAGTTTATTAAAATGTTTTTTGAAATTAATAGTAATTACTCGTTATTAATTGTTTTTTCAGTTACCGAAAATAAAATTTAAAATAAATAACATCATTTGAATGTAACTTGTTATCAAATCTTTTTTAAGCACTTGTGTTGGTAAAATAATAAAAAAAAACTAGATTATAAGCGAATATTTTGTAATTTATCAAAAAAATTCAAGATGAAAGGAAACTGAAAAAAATTTGTTGAACTTTTGGTTTTAAACATATTTATAAGATAAATTAACACAAGGTTCGGGACGAGACTGTTCGACATAAAGAAAAATATCACTTTGGGAATCAAGTCACTGTACTAGGCGATCATGAAGGCGACAGTAATTTTTCAAAAGTCCACTATTCTGATTTAAAAAAAACTATACCCAGTACAATGTATTGAATAAATAACTTTCTTTTCAGCGAGATAGATTAATGTAATATATAGTCTTAAAAGTATTAAAAAAGGATTATTTAAAACTTCTTAATAATATTTTTTTAGATATGTTTTCTGGACCTATGTAGTTGTTTCTGAAAAACCATTTGTGTTTTATGCACTTCACTAAAGAGTTTCATCAAAATACTTTACAATATAATAAAAAAAATCCTCAAAAATTCAAAATTTATGAATTTTTCCAAATATTTAAAGTTTCTTAATAAAGTGAAACTCCTACAATTTTCTTTCAAATTAGCATTACCACGGCCCCACTCGATCCGTTCACTACACTACACTTAATACGGCTGCTGCAATCGCGCCGAAACCCGGAATCACTTTTTCTCCTCCGTGTCACTAGAGGGCTCTGAAAGCCTACCTCACTTTCCCTGTCGTATCGTATATATATACGCAGTTTGTTTCCGTTTACCGTTTCAATTTCAATCACAAAAAATAATAATTAAAAACTAATGTATGTGATAATAAACTGCATATAAAACTAAGTTGTCAGTTTAACGTATGTAATAATATAATCTCGATATTTTAAGAATAAATGAAGCTTTAAGATTTGTCTACTTGTTCAGATTTAAATTAATTTTTATAATACATACTGCATATATAAATTAATTTTTTTAAATGTGAACTTTTTTTTAATAATTATATCAATAATAAGTAGGGATGAAATAATTATAAAATAGATTTTATTTGAATATGTGCAGTTTATTCTGTTTCTTGTATAATAAATGAATGTACAAATTAAAAATATTGTGACAATTTGAATTTTTTGAAAAAATTATATCAATGATAGGTAGGGATGAAATAATTTTAAAATAGATTTTATTTGAACATGTACAGTTTATTCTGTTTCTTGTATAATAAATGAACATACAAATTAATAATATTGTCACAATTTGATTTTTTTAAAATTATATCAATAATATAGGTAGGGATGAAATAATTATAAAATAGATTTTATTTGAACACATACAGTTTATTCTGTTTCTTGTATAATAAATGAATAGACAAATTAAAAATATTGTGACAATTTGAATTTTTTGAAAAAAAATATAACAATAGGTGGGTTATGAAATAATTATAAAATAAAATTTATTTGAATATGATTTTATTTTTGTAATAATGAATAGAAAAAATTAAAAAAATTGTGACAATTTAAATTTAAAAAAAAAATTATATCAAAATAATATTTAGGGAAAATAATTAATTGAAAAAATAAATTTTGTAAAATAAATTAATGGAAATCCCCGTAAAAAAATAAAGGATAGGAAAAACCCAGGGGAAATACAAATTTGTAAAAAAAATCGGAGTTAAACTTTTTTTCAAATGATAAAAAAAATATAAGATAAAACTCAATTTTTTTTGGGTCTGTAAAAATGATTTTTAACTTGCATTTTATTTGTTTTAAAACCCCGATATTTGATAGTAGAAAAAAAGTTCTACCTTTCACAAGTCAGGAATATATAAAATTTGCATTTAAGCTATGATAGAAATATTGAGGTTTTTTTTTTTTTTTTTTTTTGGATTAGATTAAAAAACATAAACTTTTTTTTAATTATAAAGAAAACAAAGTTTTTGTTTTTAAACTAATGCCAAAAAAAAGGAAAACTCTCAATTTGTTTTTCATAGCTATAAATGCAAATTTTATATTTTCCAAAAAAACATATATACCCTACAAAATATACCCTTTTTGATAAGAAAAACGTTAAAAAAAAATAATAAAAATACTTTTTTTCAAAAAAAACCCTTTTGGTTTCCAAAAGAATACAAAATTCAATTTCGTATTTGCAAACGCTATAATAAAATAACGTAAAAAAAAAAAAACGATTGAGGGGGGGCAATCAACGCCACCTAGCGCGAGAGAGGCAAAGCGATTCCGACCGTTATATGGGGATTCGAATTGTTTTCAGCAGCCGTATTGAGGTTTTTAAAGGGGTGGCGGGTTTTTTTGAAAAAAAAAAAAAATTTTTGAAAAAAAAAAAAAGGGTTTTTTACAACGCCGGTAAAACCCAAAAAGGTTTTACCCCCCTTAAAAAAAACCGGTTTTAAAAACCCCGGTTTTTCCCCCGAAACCGGTTTTCAAAGGCCAAAAACCGGTTTCCACGAAAAAAGGTTTTTTCAAAGCCAAAAAAAAGGTTTTTTGTTTGTTTTTTTTTTTTTAAACCCCGTTTTCAGTGTTTTAATTAATTTAAATTAAAAAAAATCAAACAATTTAAATTTAAAAATAAACTTTTAAAAATAATTAACTCATTAAAAACTAATAATAATAAAAATTAAAATAAAAAAAATTAAGAATAAATCATTAAATCGATGATTTATTAATATTCATATCATTTTTTTTTATTTTTATGTATTTTAATTTTTAACCTCGTTTTTTCCATTCCGGTTTTCTTGTGTTTTGAAATTTCTTTTCTTTTACTTTTGACTTTATGAAAAATTTTTTTCGTTTTTTTGTGTTTTTTGTTGAAAAGTAAGTTTAGGTTTTTTTTCCCAATTTTTAATATTTTTTAAAAATAAAGTCCCTTTTTTTTTTTTTTTCGTTTTTTCATTTATTAATAATTAATTTAAATTACAGCTTTGCTTTTCTTTCTTTGTAGCTGAAACACATACTTTAAACCGAATTGTTTTGATGCCATGGTTTTTAAAAAAACATTTAAGGTGAAAACAATACAAAAAGAAAAAAAGAAAGAAAAA
>JAFNEN010002946.1:0-13889 GCA_019343175.1 Oedothorax gibbosus
ACAAATCCCAGCCATTGTCTCCATAGTCCTCTATAGGCTCAAGAACAATAGGTTTAAAATTAGTTTCTGCTGGGTGCCGAGCCATGTTGGTATTCCGGGCAATGAGGAGGCGGACCGCGCTGCAAAGACTGCTAGTCAAAGCAGCGGCGCCCCTCTCAACTTGCCCGATGCCAGGCTGGCTTGTGCACATTCAATTAAAATAGTGTGGCAAAACGAATGGGACCTTCTTACAGAAAACAAATTTCATAACCTATCTCCATCTATATCATGGCCATTTTTTCCATCATCGAGCAGAAGGCAGAAGGTAGTGCTGGCACGCCTCCTGATCGGGCACACAAGATTAACTCATGCATCTTCTGCTGGCAGAAGATCATCCCATTTGTGTCATGTGTGATGTTTCATTGAGTGTTCACCATATTTTAGTAGACTGTCCAGCTTTTACACTGAGCAGGCTTAAACACTTTAACCTTTTAAACCCGTCTATCCATCATATTTTAGCTAATCCCCCATATCATGCTTTGTTTTCCTTTTTAGTTGATATTGGATTCTATTCTTTGATTTAGTGTCAGTTTTTTAAATGTCATGTGTATTTAAAACACCATTTTAGCCTTTTATCAAAACCTAGTGGTTAATTTAGTTCTTAAAGGTTCTGTGTAATTTTTATGATCCATTTTAATTTTTTAAAATTACCTAGTGTTTGGCGCAGTATGGCCTTTGATGCCCTTGTGCCATAAAACCTAAACATCCATCCATCTTTATTCTAAAGTAGTAAAACTGGAAGGTCCGATAAGGTTATTGGATTTACGCGCTAGGGGATTTTTTAAATCGATACAACATCAGACTAGTTTAATGGATTCCAAATAACGCAGTTATATTCCAGAACTGGACGAATAAGAGCATTAAAGAGAGTAATAAGGACATGAATATCGTCAAAATAATAGGTAGTTCGTTTAAGGATTCCTAATTTTTTGGAAGCTGTAAGCGTAATATTACGAATATGTAAACTAAAACTAGATTCATAAATAACTCCCAGATCTTTCATGTCTGTCTTTCTTGTGATAATTTTATTATTTAATATATAATTACTAAGATGAGGGTCAAACTTTCTTGTATACGTAAGAACAAAGCATTTATCTGTATTAAGAAAGAGCCTATTTTCATTACACCACTTATCCAGTTTGTTCAGTTTTGTCTGAAGAATCACAAGATCATTAGGTGATGAAACAATCCTAAAATTTTTTAGATCATCAGCGAATAACATACATGATTGAAAGTTGCCAGCTATATCATTGATAAACAAAAGAAATAACAGGGGTCCAAGAGTTGACCCTTGGGGTACTCCAGATATACTAGTAAAACAATTAGAAAAAACGGAATTAAATTTAACATACATTGATCTATCAGTAAGGTAACAACACAACCATTTAAGTATTTTATCATCAAAACCCATATATAATAATTTATGAAGTTAAATGTTAAAATTCACAGTATCAAACGCTTTAGCAAAGTCAGTATAAATGACAAAGTTGTTTATTATGTTTTAAGGCATTGGCAATATTACTATTGAGGGACAGGAGATTAGTTGCAGTTGATCGTTTTTTAATAAAACCATGTCAAACTGGTGATATCAACTGATAAGTGAAAGCAGATAGTTTATTATTAATAATATTTTCAGACACTTTAGCAAAAGTATAAATGATCGCGATTAGACGATAGTTTCTAACATCAGACTTTTTACCTTTTTTTAAAAACAGGGATAATTTTGGAAGTTTTCCAAATATAAGGAAAAACATTTATTCTTAAAGAAAGGTTAAATAGAATAAGTAACGGATAGATAAAACTCTCAATATTGGCCTTTACAATAAAAGCTGATATCATGTCTAGACCTGCATAACTATGAGCCATAAGTGATTTAATACTATTTTCTATTTCATTATGAGTAGTGAAGTGCACCTTTATTATATCATGAGAAGTTGTTTGTCCATTCAAAAAATTGATTTTAGAGATATCACCATTTTCATTAGAATAAACGCTCGAAAAATATTCTCTAAATGACTCGGCTACTTCAAAATCATTAGTGAGCTCTTTATTATCAAAAAACATTTGATTAGGACCGGCATTTGGATTCTTTTTACGATAGTAGGACCAGAAAGTTTTAGGATTTTGTCTTAGAGACTGCTCAATGTGACGAATATAATTTTTACGCTCAAAACGAATTTCAGACTTATTGAATAATTTGTCTTATAGATTTAAAAAGTTAAAAGTAAATAGAATTTTTCTATCTTTTAAATCTATTAAGATAGTTATTTTTAAGCTTAATATTATCAATAATACTCCTTGTAAACCAGGGTGGATACTTAAATTTTCGTGGTATATATTTAGGAACAGAAATATCGAGAATACTGTATAAGATTTTATAGAATTCATCAAGGGCCAAATTTATGCAGTGGTTATTGGTTCAAAAAGTTCCAATTAATTAAGGCCAAAAGTGTGTACAACAAGCCAAAGTTGGCTCTTTTAAAGTTATACGCCGGCACAGCAGGGCCCGTGGAAATCTGGTTGCACTTAGGGAATATATCTGTTTTGGTCAAAGTAATAAGTAGGGCAGGGTGGTAATTATCTTCAATAGATAGGGGAAACGGGGGTTTATCAACAGATACAATATGACAAGCAAGTTTTACTAACACAAGATCTAAAATTCTATTCATAAAATTAGCAATATTGATCATTTGTTGAAGTATGTGTAATTTTAGAAAACATATAAAATCGCGCACAAGGGATTTTTCAGTAGAACTACAGTCTTGCCAATTGATAGTAGGTAAATTAAAATCACCAACAATAATATTATTCTTGTGATTTGAAAAGTGTTCATCAAAAATATCATATAACTCCGTTAACAGGATATCACTTGAGTTTGGTGGTATATAAATACAACAAACATAAAACGCAACACAGTTGTTAATACACACTTTTATCCATATTGCTTTGCCAGTATAGTCAAAATGCGACACAAGCTTGGGGTATAAATTCTTTTTAGCAGCAATTAAAACGCCTCCTCCACGACTCAAACCAGTCAACTGAAAATCCCGATCCCTCCGAAATACTTCATAGCGATCATCAAAAAGATCGGAATTGGAAAATTCTTCATTAAGCCAGGTTTCGGATAAGCAAATTAAATCATGATTCTTAGTTGAAGTTAAATCATAAATTTCGCTAAATTTAGATCGCATTCCGCGTAAATTCTGATAGTATAAAGTTACATGAATTTAATTGTCCAGAGGTGATACAACAGTCAAGGAATCAGACAAATCGTTTTGTTTACTTGCAGATTGACTAAATTTACCTGGATCTTGATCAAGAAGTTCATTTGGAGATAGTCATTCGGAGATGATTTGTTCCTTTTTTAATCTCCCATAAAATCTTGAAACAATGCATCCATCTGGCCATATAGTTTCATCCAGTAAGATATTAATATCAGTCTAAAGTACTTCCACATGAAATGACGAATAGCTATCGTATCTAGTTTTTAATTTGACACACTCAAGGATACTTAAATTCAAAGAGTCAATTACATCATTAGCTTTCGTAGAGTCTAGAGACAAATACCGCTGATCTCTTGGGGGAATCTTGTAGCCGATTGCAGTTTTGAAGTCTTTCCAGTTCCACTAATAACAGTTTTATTTTCATTAAGTTTACGAACATGTGATTCAGCATTAGGCGAAGCATTTATTGACCTAGCATTCAAATCAGAGGGTGTAACTATTTCAACGGACTTACTCTTGTTGTTCGTTTTGATGACACTTTCGTAACTAGCAGCCATATTGTGAATTATTTCCTTATTTTCAAGATTCTTAAATCTAGTGTTGATTTCCCGCTTCGTGAACTCAAACTGGTAGGCCAGATCATCAAGTCTTGACATTACATGAGAAGATGTCTCGGAAGCAGAAGTATCAACCACAATCGAATTAGCCGAAGAAGAGTCAGGGACGTGCTTTTCAAAAGTGTCCAGGGTCTTCTTTTTTAGTTGATCAAAATCATTCTTATCACATGTAGAACTAGATTTCTTATCGCACACTTTTAAGAAAATTTTCGAAAGATCATTTAAAGCATTACTCAAGAATTCCACAGTAAACACGCCCGCACACTCACTCGCCGCCATCTTGAAATAATCTTCCCAATCCTTTGAGTCGTATAAATACTTTAGAAGCTATATTAGACGACACGATATAAAAAAAAAACTTCACTGAACATAACTATCGCTTGAGACAACATAAACTATCACTTAATAAACACAAACCACACTTGCAAATCACAAGAAAGTTTAAAAGCATGCCCCAGAAGAGTCTGAGAAACTAGTTGCAGAACGTCGAGAAGGTGGACAACTGCGTCGTGGTGTTTCCGTCCTTGTCCTTCCGCTTCATGCCGTCGTAGTACGCATACATCCGAGTAAGAGCAATGGAGAATGTCGTAATGACGAGGAGGCAGAACGCCAGGAAGTAGGCAATCTGGAGGACGATCCTGCTCATCGAGACCTGAAATGGGCCGAGTCTCGAGCTCTGCTGGCAGAAGTAGGCTAGCTTCGCAAGAACGACAGAAAACAACGCTTCGTGCACCAGCGCCGCATCGTCAACAGAACTTACGTTACAGGACTTTCCGCTTGTGCTGTCGATCCTCCAGCACTTCCGCGTAAGATACAATCCAAAGTATGAAGGTCACTACAAACACCAGGTCCATGATTATGTCGTACCAATTCCACATAGCTCTAAAAAATCGTTTTCTTCCTTCCATCCATAGTTGTCGTATAGTAGCCCAGTTATGGCCAAAAAGATAAATAAGGATTATACCTTCAACGCCTGTCTCAGGTGGACCCTTGTTGAACTTTCCGGGGTCCAAGTTGTTCAGTAAGAAAACCATCAACAAAAATATAAGATAAGACACAAGATGGAGCAAATATCGGTTGAGGGGAGAGTGGTATTTATTTAGAGGCCGAAACCATGGCATCAGAAAAGGAAGCTAAGCTCAGAAAAGGAAGCATCAGGAAACGCACGAAGCAATGCAACATCTTCGAAGCAAGCGAAAGTCGAGGCCAGGAACGAAACTCCTCAAGCCAATGAGCAGTCAGCACTTGCTGTAACAAAGAATGCGCCACAAATTCTCTCTGCTTGTAGTCAAGAGCGAGTTGCACCCTCGGGAATTGAATTTTCGGACCTCCTTCATCGAATCCACAAGGTAGGTGAAGAAACATCTCCGTCTTGGTGGTGTCGCGACACTAGGACAGAAGCACGACGGTGAAGTCGCGCACCTCGGTCCCTAGTTGCTCGTACTCCACTTTGAATTCCTTGTCCATGTCAGAGCACGTTTCCATTTCCCGATCTATTTCGAAGCAGTAGAGAATGGGATCGTCAGTGACCTGGCAGGTGTAGGTGGGATTGGCGACGGCTTTGTACGCGTTTAGTCGGATCTGTGGCATAGATGAGCCGGGATCGCGCAGAAACGCTTTGCAGCTTCGACACAAACAATCCGGGTTATGGAAATTACGTGTCCTCTCTCAATGAGCATGCGCACCATCTTAAAGTCGCCGTTCTGGGCGGCCAGCATTAGAGGAGTAATGTTATACGAGTGTGTGCTTCCCTCTTTTTCGAGCTCAGAGTTGATATTAGAGAGATTTTGCATACGGTTCGGTGAACCGTAACGCTAACGCTAACCCAAACTTTAACCTCTCGACCAATCAGCGTGCGCGTAGATATAAGGTTAAGGGAATCGCTTCCCTTATTTCGGAAATTTAGCGTAACGCCTAACGCTATCCTCTAACCGTAAACGTTAAAGTCACATGTCTTGTTTTAGCTTGTTAGTTGTTGTATTTTTGGTTATGGCGTTGAGTCTCGGTTTGTTTTGAAAAGTAACGTGACAAAAAAAGACTTTCGCATTATAATACAAAACATTTTATATTTGAAATCACAAATATAATAATCGAAAATGTGAAAGAAACATTTCAAAAGTTTTGCTTAAGGGAACTGGGTAGTCTGCGACAGGGAAAATTTGCAAAATTGAAGTGCTTATTAAAAGCTGTACCACACATTTAATATTTATTTAACTAAAATAATTTTTGTTATGCAGATTGTTTGAATATATTTAATAAATAATTCATTAAAAAATTAGTTGAATAAGTTCTAATTTATATTAAAAAGAATTATTTAAACATATGTTTTTATCGGTTTTCACAAAGTGACTCTGGTTAAGGTGCGCACGAAGAAAAAAATTAGCATTATAATTGACTTTTCTGCACATGTTTGTAACAACAATAGTTGAAATTTTATATTCATTATAAATTTTTATTGAAAAAGAAAATATTTTTAAAGTTTTGGCATTAAAATTACACAATATCTGAAAAATCACAATTTTCTTCCGATATAATATCCCGTAAAAAAAAAATTGGAAAGGATTTTTTTACTGTTTTTTGTTTTAACATAATGATTAGAGATAGATATAACTACATGCAAAATTTTAAGTTAATATCTTTGATACATTTTGCGTCGTGCGCACCGAAAGTTGAAAAAACGACAATTTGTGAAAACGGTAAAAATAGAAAATGCTAGCAATATTCACCTATATCTGGAAATTTTAGCATATTCCACTGCCATAGAGTGATGTGTCCTTTTTTGCGACTGTCTCCAAAACCCTTTGCTGATGCTTTTTTTGCTTCCTGGCCTCTTTGGTATTGCTTTTAAAAATTCGTTCAGCTTCGGCAACTCGACGCCTGTCAATCCGCTTGAAACACTGCAACATGTTGTAGCCCGGTAAAATGCCTAATTTTTCTAGCACTAATTTGCGATTACTAGAGCCGTCGTTGAAGCATATTACTGCATCTCTCACACCGATTTCTAGAGCAGCAATTCCTGCAAAAGTCGTCTTTGGTAGTCGATGCCACACAACTCTATTGAAACTCTCATTTGGGTTTTGCGTTCTCCCATGAAGACACCTTTCTAGCAGTTCTTTCTTCGACAATGCACGAAACACAGGTTTGATTGCAAGAATAACTGGTTCAGGCAAACTATTTCTGTGGCTGTAGCTGGGTCCGCCATGAAGGAGGGCTTTCTGGTAGTTGCACCACGTTTCTTCATCAGTCGGACAAAGTCCATGCTGTGGATAATCGTCGGTAGAAAGTTTGTGGAAATAGATTGCCCACACGGCTCTGCTCATGGTAGTTACATCTTTGTTGACGTTATCTCTGATGGCCTTCCCATAATACCTTTGGAAAGCATCGATCTCTTCTTTAGTCAGCCGGTTTCTTCCGCCAAGAGACTTGCCATCCGACAGCTTCTGCTTCTTGTAGTCTTTTACTACACTCCTCAGACGTGTTCCCATCCGCTTCTGGACGTGTCCTATACATTCTAGTTTGTTTATCGCAACGTCATTTCCATATACTTCAGCTGCGGCAACAGTGTCGTAGGCCTTCGAATCACCGTCGCCAAGGTAATTCGTATACCGGACAAATCTAGATTGTTCCGACCTTTCGTAGATATTCATGACACCATAAACTTCCATCCCTCCACTTGTACCAGAATAGTTAGCTTGACACTCATGAGGCACAGCTGGTTTCCGCGAGCACAAAGAACAGTATTTTGTCAAGGCTTCCACGTCGAGCACCTTACCTTCGAGAGAAGTCACGACGGCAACACCATTTTTTGAAGTATGTCCTCTCTTCTGCCAAGTACCATCAAAGGCCCCACAAATATCCCTGTTACCTTCGTTGAGATGAACAGTTTCTTCCACTGCAAACAGCATAGACTGCTCCGAAACAGCTTTCACGCCATCGAGTAGTTTCTCGTAGTAGCTCGCAAACTTGGTCGGTGGAGGCGGCAAGTTGAGAATACCAAGAAGGGTCTCTGCAGCATTTTTTGCCTGCCCGATACAGCGCATGCCATACACAAGACGAACATTCACATCATAAGTATTGTTAGTTTGCGATGACGACATGGTGCTTGAAGCATTATTACATGAATTGCACTTTATAAGAATATTAGAAGCCAGTCCTTTTCGACTACCTACAAGTTCTTCGATAACAATTTTACCTGTAGTATCACAAAACTTACACTTCACAAATTTGTTGATAAACGAGGATAAAATACCAACTTCAATGATAACTTGTTTTCACTCATGTCACTTCTGATAGGCTGTTCACACTGTTGTGGCACTTCTATCTTTTTTTTGGATGCACTGCAAATTTCTTGATCTAGCAAATAATTTTCGTATTGCACAGAAGAATTCCGGTGTTGATTAGGTTTGAATTTCTTCTTACCGAAGGCTTTTTGTCTGCCCATATTTTTATAAAATAAGGAAATCGATTTTGAAATAATTGAGAAAGATCGCAATTGAAAAATATAGCACGTGAAAATAATAAATATCGCACGTGAAATAAATAAATACATGCGATAAGTAGTCGCAGTTACAGTTAAACTAACTTCTAACATAAATATTCCAAATATATCTAGTTATTTAAAAAAAAATTCAGATTTATAAAGAAAACTATTACTAAAAACGAAACCGAAACTAAAATAGTGTTTTTTTAATTTATTAATTTTACCCGGTTCTAGATGGAATTTTATCAACAATTTGATATCATTCGAAAGCTTAAGATGTCCTCCAGGAAGGCCAACCGAAATTGGAAATTCGAAATTTTGGTGATTTTTGACTACCCAGTACCCTTAAAAAAGTTCAAAAACCGTAAAACGCTTCGAATCGTAATAAAAATTGTATTACTCCGTGTGCATATTTTTGAATACTACCCGTTATTTTTCTGTAAAAAGTTTTTTATTTTATATTTATGATTCAAAAAGTTGATTACTTCCAGTTTGGGGTATATTTATTTACTTTCAAATTTACAAAATTCCTTTTTTAATTGTAGTACTACCACGAATCTTACAGGGTTGAATGCTCATTACTTAAAAATCAACCTACACTTTCATTCATGTTTGTTAATTTTAAAATTATTCAAACGTGTTCTAAGAGGAATATAAAAATTTATAAATAGTTCAAATTTAGCTAAAAATTGAAATTTCGGAACAGAAATCGATTTATAGATGGTCTCGTTAATGATCAAAATAGCACTTCCAACTAAAAACACTTAAAAGTAAATGTTTTTATGAAACTGATTAAAATTAAGTAAATAATTTGTAATTTTTACTATTATGAATTTTTCAAGCTCAGTTTTGTCTAGGAATGTGTTGCACTTCCATGGTTTAATAGTACTTAAGCATGGGACACCCAAGTACCATTTTTCAAATAGTCAAGTGAAGGAAAACCCTGTGCAAAAATACTTTATTTTTTATCCATTTTGTATCCTAGATTTTCATTTTGTATGCAGAGAGCTTTTAAAGAAAGTATAAAGATGCTCAAATTTAGCTTTTAATAAAAATTTTAGAGCATAAACTTATTTTGGCATTCCTTGTTATGATTAAGCATAACAACATTCACAAAATACACATGATAATATTTTTTATTGAACTTTTAGTGACTACAATCACTTTTAAAAAGCAAGTTCTATCTAGTGATGTGTCATACTTTCACGTTATAGAGATTTGTTTAAACTTGAGACCCCAAGCCCTCCCTAAGATACTGCCTTAGATAGTCGAGTAACAGTAAAAAAAATAAAACAAGGCTAAAACCCTTTGAAAATATTTTCTCATTGTTTTATCACTATTAGTATTTAAAATACACAGAGCGTTTCAAAAATATATGAAGTTGCCAACTGTAGCTTAGAATGTAACTTTTAGATCAGAAACTGTATTTTTGGATTCACCGTTATTATTAAGCCAAATAGCAAATTCACAAAATGCACCTAACAAATAATTTTTATGGAACTGTTCTTGACTGCCATCAACTCTACAAGATAAGTTATGCATATGGATAAGTGTCTCACTTTCATGTTTGATTATTTTTATTAACTTGAGTACCCCTCCCCTCCCATAGTCCTGTCTCAGATGATCGACAAGCAAAAATCAAACCAAAACCCTTTGAAAATTTCCCCCTCATATTTTATTACTATATTTAACATACAGAGAGCTTTTAAAGAGTATGTGTGGTGGCCAACTTTAGCTTAGAATCTAACTTTTAAATCGGAAACTGTATTTTTGGATTCACCGTTATCATTAAGCAAAATAACAAATTCACAAAATGCACCTGGCAAATAATTTTAATAGAACTGTTCTTGACTGCAATTAATTCTACTGGATGAGTCACACTTTCGGGTTTAGTTATTTTTTTTTAACTTGAGGATCCGCCCCCCCATAGTACTGCCTCAGATGGTCGACAGGAAGCAAAAAACTAACCAGAACCTTAACCCTTTTAAAGATTTCCCCTCATCTTGTATTATTGTATTTGTGTATTTAACATAGAGAGAGCTTTTAAAGAATATATAAAGTTACAAACTTTAGCTTAGAATTTAACTTTTAAATCAGAAACTGTATTTTTGAATTCACCGTTATCATTAAGCAAATTAACATTCACAAAATGCACCTAACAAACAATTTTTATGGAACAGTTCTTGACTGCCATCAACTCTACAAGATGAGTTATGTATATGGATAAGTGTTACACTTTCATGTTTGATTATTTTTATTAACTTAAGTTCCCCCCCCCCCCCCATAGTACTGTCTTAGATGGTCAAACAGCAAAAATCAAACCAGGACCCTAAACCCTTTGAAAATTCCCCCCATCTTGTATTACTATATTTAACATACAGAGAGCTTTTGAAGAATGTGTGGTGGCCAACTTTAGCTTAGAATTTAACTTTTAAATCAGAAACAGTATTTTTGGATTCACCGTTATCATTAAGCAAAATAGCATATTCAAAAAATGCACCTGAACAGTGAACATTGATATTTATGGAACTGTTTTTGACTGCATTCAAATCTACAAGATGAGTTAGTTCTATCTATGGCTGAGTGTCACACTTTCATGTTTTATTATTTTTTTTAACCCACCCACATTATTTCAGACTTTCCACTGGAAAATATATAAAGATGCCAATAAAATCTGCAATTTTATGTTACAAATTTTTAGGTTAAACATTTTATTGACATTTTCTTTCCCAAAATACATGAAAACTAAATTTATGTGTCTTTTTAAATCTCATGCATGGTATGACAGCTTTTATTTCTTGTGAAATGTGTGTGTCAACAATATATTATACAATCAATTAGTAACCATAGTTTTTTTTTTTTTACAAAGGGACCCCAAAAGAGCTAAATTGCATGGCAATAACTGCAACAATTTTTTTTTATTCCACAGAAGAATCAATATTTGAAAAATTAATATGTTAAGTTAATTATTAAGTTACCATTTAGATAAAAATAGTCTGCAACTATCGTAAGATCGCTAAAACTTTGTTGTTTACTTATATGTTTGATAACCTTTATTTTTTGCCTGCCAATTTCCATTAGAGGCCTGCATTAAAAAGCTTTAACAAAACCATCAACTGTCTCTTAATTTTAAGTCGAGGTCACGATTTCTACGTAGATAAGGATAAGGTTTACGTTAGACGCTAACGTTATGCAACAAGGCATTTTTGCAAGGCATCCCTTATTCTTCGCGCATGCGTAATAAACACAAAATAAGGTTAGCGTTAGCGTTACGGTTTCCCCTTAACGCTATGCGAAAGTTCCCTATTTTTGATGATGTCGAGCACAGCTGTGGCGAAGTTGACGTCTCCAAAAAATTTAACCAAAATTAATTTGTTTAGTTTTAACATTAAAAAAAACATTAATGAACTCACCATTCCAGAAAGCGAGGAATAATTGGTCTTGTATGATCTCTTAGCCCAACTTCCGTCAGCCACCACCGCGAAGTATAGTACGCCTTCAATATCAACGTCTCCCCTTTCGATTGTGAGTCGTTTTTCTTCGGCAGCCGCTTCTTCCATCGACTTCAAGGCAGAAATTTTCCATGCGGCGCACACTTTAGCATGTTCATTACTGTAGGTAGAACGGGACATTGTTGAAAGGTCCATTGCTGAAAACATCTCTCGCAGGTTTGAATAGCCACCTCCAATACTCATGATGGCAATGACTGCTTCAGTATTGATGTTATTTTCTGCACCCGGTGGTACTGTCCATACAGTTTTCATTAGGTTGCACATGTTACACTGGAATTTAAGTCCACTTTTAACCCTTTCAGTCCCAATGATGCCATTTGGCATCATCATGTTTCTGATCATAATTACAAATAATAATAGGACTGACATCTATTGATATTAATAAAAAAATTTCTAATAGAAAAAAGTTTGAAGAATTGAATGATGTGCTTTTTGATATCATAAATGGCTAAAGACGATCAGAAAAAAATTTCTAAAGTGATGATGCCAGATTGTCATTGGGACTGAAAGGGTTAAATCCTTGAATTTCTTCAGATATTATATTCATGTCTGAAAATGTGCAGTCAAAGGGACTATGGGAGTTCATTTGTTTTAACTGTTCCATAAAAAATTTGCCAACTATACGTTTTCCATTGATTTCAAAGGCACTTGTAGGTGTGTTGGTACTAACGCTGATGTCTGGTGGAAGAACAGTTTTTCCCTCTTCTTTTTCGAGCCTTCTCCTGAAAATTTGGAAAAACAAAAAACATAAGCAATTTCGTTGGCTAAACTAATAATTTTACAGAGAATTTTTTGTCTACACTTTAGCAAGGAATATGCAAAAGCAAGTGTATTTTTTTCTGAGTGCGAAGGAGTGTTCCCTTCCTCATCCAAAGAAATACTTCTTGCTAGTAGTGGAAAATATAGAAAAAGTCACCACTAGAAAAAAATTCTAACTAGCCCCACGGTAAAATTATAGTGAATAGTCTCTACCATCAACAATGTTCACTTCGTTACGATAACATAATAATAAAGTGTATAATTTTAGTTTCTAAAGCAGCTATTCGGCTAAGATTGATGTGCTCAGTATGATCAAATTAAATAAACAAAATATACTTTATCGGAAAAAATATCAACAAGAAGTTTACTTACCTTTCACCTCGATTCTTTTTCCTGGGCGCACTCAGTCTCAGTCGCCCACATCCCGAAGACATATAGCGGTTATGTTTTTTATTCATCTGTATTTTATAAAGTTGCTACCATCACAGAAATATAAGCAAAACACTAATCTTTTTTAAAAAATGACAAAAACATTAAAAAAAAGTAGGAATAAATCTCTTAAGTAAAAATATAAAGAAATATTCGATATAGCTTATAATTATTTAAAAGCAGCAGCGGATTTCAATAAACGCTGAGTAGCGAAGAAGTAAGAAGAATTGAAACGTTACAACTGAATGTCTAAATGAGGAATGAGCGATGTACAATTTACTGAAGAACTAAAATTTTCCAGTATTTCTAGGACCAATCAAAACCAATTCTGATAAAAAGTAGTCTAAATACATTTGCAGGTAGTTAGTTTTCTACGTTTAGAACCTCCGAATTGAAAACACGTGGCTGTACGAGGTGATTGCTAGACCAGATCTTCAAATACTTTCAAAGGGCTAGCGCTAATCATCTCATTTGTACCAAACATGGTATATAATTACTCAAGAAGCTCCAGCACTTGGCCAAATAACTAGTAGAATCCTAATAATTACAAACTCGTGCAAATAATGAGTTATACGTATTTTTCTGATTTCTAAATGTAGACTATTAGTGGGTAGTTGACTAAACTATTATATCATAAAAAAAATGTGCCACCACATATTTTAAGACTAGCTGCTTTGGGCAGGTATACTGCAGTAACTAGACAAAGGACCTAGACCCTTGTTATAAACACTCAAATAACTCTAACCAATAAGAAATTATACTGAAGGACTAATTATTAAAGAGCGTCTTCTAACCCATTGTTGCGATTACTGCAGTTTACCCGCTCACG
>JAFNEN010002947.1:0-25205 GCA_019343175.1 Oedothorax gibbosus
AATTTTAAATTTTTTTTAATTTCCCCCCCATTTTTTTTGAGTTTATACAAAAAAAAAAACATTTTAAAAAATACTAAGCTTTTTCCTTAAATACTTTTAAAAAGAGAGAAGAATTTCCAAAATTTTAATGTGAATTAATAAAAAAAAAATTTAAGTTTTATCTTTTTGCATAAAAAAACTCGATAAAAAATTTCCCCGAAAAATGAAATCATTACTTTATTTTAAATTACTGCTATCATTTATAGAAAAAGGGTAAACTTCCTGCAAAAAACCCCACTTGTCTTTTTTAAAATTTTAAAAACTTATTTTTAATTGTATTTTTTTAAAAAATCTAACTATACCTTTTTATTTTATTTCCTATACAAAAAATTGTCTATTTTCATAGTGATATAATAAATTATATTTTATAATAAAAATATAAACTATTTCTTGAAAAGAATCGATATTTTAAAACCACTTAATGAAAAAGCTCGTTACAAATTTTAAATTTTCCCAAAATGACAAAAGCTAATGTGAATTATCAAGAAAATTACCCAAATTTAAATTTTCCCCAAAAAAAAGTATAATAAAATAACTTACAGGACTTTAAAAAAAATTTTCCCCTTCCCTTGCACAAAATTTAACCCAAAACGGTGAAACAGGATACCCAAATTTCCCAGAAAAGAAAAATCGAACACATGTAAAAAAAAAAAAAAATCGAATGCAGTTTTAAAATAAAAATACAATTTTCGCTTTTGGGAAAACTCAGAGGGTTTTTGTTTAAAGTGAAGGAGGGATTTTGGGGCTGCACGTTTCCTGAGAAAACAGGTTTACATGTGACGTCAGGCATGCCAAACGTCACTGTCCAAACAGAAGGGGGGAAGATCGTGTTTTTTTGGTAGAATCGTTACTTATCTATACCCCTAAAGTTTTTTATATGTATTTATTAAGTTAAAAAAAAAATCTAATTCCCCAAAAAATTAAATCTTGTTTTTAAAGCGAAAATTTTTTTTAAAAAAATAATAAAAATAAAAAAAATAATAAAAAAATAATAATAATAATAAATAATAAAAAAAAAATAATAAAAAAATTAATAATAATAAATAATAATAAAAAAAAAAAAAAATTTTAATAATAATAATAATAATAATAATAATAAAAAAATAAAATAAAAATTAATAAAAAAAATAATAATAAAATAAAAAAAAAATAATAAAATAATAATAATAAAAAAATTTTAAAAATAAAAATAATAAATAATAATAAAATAATAATAAAAATAATAATAATAAAATAATAATAAAAATTTTTTTGATGACTATGAAAACTTTTTAATCCCCTTTTTTTAATTTCATATTTAGAAATTTTTAAATTTTCAAATGTCCCACCCCACTATGCTTTCCCCCAACGCAAAATAAATGCCAAAAAAAAAAAATTTAAAAGGGTCTCCCCCCCGGACCACGGAAAAAAAACCCAATCTACGGGGTGTCCAAAATTTTTCCCCCGTACTGACGATTCGTGAATTTTTACACCACAAAACAACAAACTTTAAAACTTTGGGTTTTTATGCTAAGGGTGAAAAGCACTTTTAAAAAAAAGTGGGAAAAAAAATTTTGGGAAACTTACATTTATATAAAAATTTTCCCCAAATGTTTTTATAGAGTATCTTTACTCGGTTTTACAGAGCATCATCTGGATATTTTTGTCGCCAAAATTCTTTACATCTTTATATGATTTTCATCCCCAAAAAAAACCTCAAGCAAACGCAAATTTTCTGAATGCGTGATAAATTTTATTGGGTTTCCAAGAAAAACACCGGGAAATTTTTTTTATGGGGCCCCCCCTTTAACCCCCAAAAAAAAAGTTTTAAAAACAAAAGATTTAATGAAAAAAAAAGCAGACGATAAAAATTAAAAATTTTTAAAAAAATTTAAAAACGGAAAAAAGTTTTTTTTTAAATTTTTTGGAAAATAGGGGAAAAATTTTTGGGGAAAAACCCCGTACATTAGTTTATAGAATCTAGCATTTTTTTTACTCTGAAAAAAAAAAAGATTTTTTTAAAACCCCAAAAAATTTTTGTAAATTTCCCCGGCTGAAAAAAAAAAGGGGACCCCAATTTTTCCCCCCAAATTTTGGGGGAATGGAAAAAAATTAAAAAAATTGGGGGGTTTCCTCCTTTCCAAAATTTTTGGCCCCGGGGGGACTGGCAAATTATTTTTTTTAAAAAAAAACCCCCCAAAACCGAAAATTTTTTCCCAAAATTTTTTATGAAAAAATTTTGGTTTTTTTTTTTTATCCAGCAAAGGACTTTAATTTTTAGTCCCCCCTGGTTTTTTTTTTTTACCGTTGAGGCTTTCACCTGAAAACTTAATGACCTGTAGGCCTTTTTAAAAATCTCTACACTTTTTTCTTTTTCAAAAAAATTACCCCTTTTTTTTAAATTCAAAATTTTAAATAAAAAATTTTAATTTCTCCCCAATTTTTCGTTCATCTCCCCCCAAAATTTTAAAAAAAATTTTTTAGGTTTTAAAAAACCCTGGGGCAAAAAAAACCCAAAAATTTTTTTTAAAAAAAAAAAAAAAAAAAAAAATTTTTTTCTTTGCTCCCAAAAAAAGGGCACCCCCAAGCGTTTTTAATGAAAAATTTTTATGATAAAAATACTGGATAAGAGGCGACGAGGCATATGAAGCTTTTTTTAAAAGAGTTTTCTTTCTTTTTTTACCCTAGAGAAATTAGTGCTTTAAAGGTGAAAAATTTTCCTTTTTTTTATATCCGGCACGCTTCCCAAAAAAAAAATTTCTTTTATTTTAAAAATTTTAAAAAAACCCCTTTTCCCCAAGCTAATTAGAAATAAAAAAAAATTTTACTTCTTCCAATATTTAAAAAATTTGAAAAAAAAAAATACAATTTTTTAAAAATTTTTGGGGTATAAAAAAAAAGGGAAAACAAAAAAATTTTTTTTCAAAACTTTTTCATGTGATAACAAATGTATTTTAATTAAAAAATTTTTTTTTAATATGTAAAAAAAAATTTCCCCTCCCCACAAAAAATTTAAAATAAAAACAATTTTTGTTATTTGCGGGAAAAAATAACCCAAAAATAAAAACCCTTTCGAAGAGAAAGACGTCTTTTGTCTGATTTTACAAAACCCCAAAAAATAAATTTAATCAATTCTCGTAGAAAATTTTTACTATAACCCGGAGGGGAAAAAAAATTAGAAAAGGGGTTTTTATAATGGAAGGGGAAAATATAAAAGGGAGAATTAGAAAAAAATTTTTAAGGGAAATTTTTTTTAAATTTTAAGGGGTATAGTTTTTAAATTTTAAATTGAAAAAGGGGGAAATAAAATACAAAATAATGTAATTTCCGGGGGAAAAAACCTGCTAATTTTTTTTTTTTTTATAAAAGAGTTCAATTTTTTTTTTTTTTCCCCAAAGAAAAAAAGAAATTTGTATTTTTTTTAAATTAAAATTTTTTTTGCTTTTAAATTTTTTAAAAAAAAAAAATCGGTTTTTTTATTGGTTTAAAATTTTCCCAATTTTATAAGTTTTTTTTTAAAATTTTCGGCAGAAAAAAGTTTTCGGGGAATATGTTTTTTTTAAAAAATAAGTTTTTTTTTTTTTTTTTGGGAAAAAAAATTTTTCATTTTTAAAACGCCCGTCCAAAAAAACAAAAAAGGGGAAGGGGTTTTAAAAAAAAACAGAGGGTAAAAAACCCCCCAAAAAAAAAATATTTTTTCCCCCCCTTTTTAAAAAAAAAAAACCCCTTGGGGAATTTTTTTACATTCGTGGGTTTTTTATTGCCCTAACGGTACTTTTTAAAAAATTTTTTTTTACGTTGCTTTTGGGTTTTCTTTTTTCCCCCCAAAAAATTATTTTAAAAAAATGTCTTTTAAAAAATACGATTTAATTTCCAGGGAATTTTTAAAGGGAACAAATTTTTCTTTTAAAAAAAAATTTTTTTTGTAAAAAAAAAAATTAGAATGAGAAATGAAAATTTTTTAAAAAACCCCGTCATAGACAACAGCAAGACCTTTAAAAAAAGGCTTTTTTAAAAAAATTTTTTAATTGAGGGAAAAAAAAAAATTTGCAAAAATATTTTTTTAAAAAAAAGTTTTAAAAAAAAGAAAAAATTAAACCCGTTTTTTTTTTTAATTAAAAAAAAAAGGCCCCCAAATTTTTGGGAAAAAACCTTTTTTTTGGAAAAATTTTTTTTAAGTTTTTTTTTTAAAATTTTTTTGAAACTTCCCCTCCAAAAAAAATTTTTAAAAATCCGGGCCTTTCCCCAAAAAGAAAATTTTATTTTTGAGTTTTTTAAAAAAAAATAGTTTTTTTTAAAAAAATTTTTCCCGTTTTTAAAAGGGTTTTAAAAAAAATGAATTTTAAGGGGTTTTTAAAAACCAAAATGGTTTTTGCCTTAAAAAAAAATTAAATTGGCTTCTTTTCTCGTTTTGTTAAAATTTAAAATGGGCGACCGCAGCCCCAAAAGGGGAAAAGGGATTTAATTACAGGTTAAATGCTTTTAAAATTGAATTTAATTTTAAAATAAAAAAGGGGGGTAAGATTTTTTTAAAAAACAAAATTAAAATTTATTATAAAATTTTTCAAAAAAAAATTTTTAACCCTTTTTTAAAAAAAAAAAAAAAAAAAAAAACCAAAAACTTAAAAGTTTTTAAAATTCATTTTAAAATTAAAAAACTTTAATTAAAAAAAATTTCAAATTTTTTTTTATAAATTTATCTTTTATTTTAAAAAAAATTTTCCTTCCTTTTTAAAAAACCAAAAACCCAAAAAGGGAATTTTGGGCCCCCCAAAAAAAAAGAAAAAACCCAAAAAAAAGCAATTAAATTTTTTTTTCGAAAAGGAAAGGTTTTTTTTTTTTTCCCCCTTTTTTAAACCCCAAAAAAAAAGAAAAAGCAAAAATTTTTTTTATGCTTTTTTTTGTTTTAAAAAGTTTTTTTTGAAAAATTTTTTGGAGACCACCCCCCAAAAAAGGTTTAGTTGGTTTTTGGGAAAAAATAAAGGGAAAATTTTCCAAAATTTTTGTTTTTTTAATTTGGAAAAAATTCCCTTTTTTTTTAATTAAAAAAGGGGGGGCACTAAGGAAAAATTTTTTTTTAAAAAAAGGGACATTTTTTTTAATTTTTAAAATTAGAAAAATTTTAGAAAAAAAATTGAAAAATTTTTTTAAAAATTAATTTTTTTTTAAAGGGTTGTGGGGAAAATTTGGCGTAATTGTTTTTAAAATTTTTAAGGGGCCCCCGGGGGAAAAAAAGAGGAAAAAATTCCCGTCTTTGGGGGTTTTTTTTGGGGTTTTTTTTTAAAATAAAGTTCCCCCCCAGGCTACACGAGTCCCCTTGGGGACTTCATCCCAAAATTTTTCCCCAAACACTTTTAAAAAAAACATTATTTTAGTGGTAAAAATTTTCGATTTTTTTGACCATAATACTTTTTAAAAACATAAATTTTTTCCAATTTTAAATTTATTAGGCCCCCAGAGTAAGTAAAAAGTTTTTTGCCCCCCGGGTGGGCGACCTCGTCACTTTACCCGGGGTTTTTAAATTTCGAGTGCCGAAAGATTGCAGGGAAATTTTTTTTTAGCCAAGGGCACCGCTTTTTAACTTTTTTCCCCCCGGGGGGAAAAAAAAAATTTTTTTTGGGGGTTTTTAAGGGTATTTGGGTTTTTGAGAATGAACAAAATTTCAAGTTTAAAATTTTCTTTTTAAAAAATTTAAAAAAAAAAAATTTTCTCTTCTAAAAATTGCAATTTTAACTTTTAAATAAATTTTTTTTCGAAAAATTTTATAAACCTATTTTTTTTTCTAGTAAATTTTTTAAAAAATTAGGATTTTCTTAAAAGGATTGGGGTGATTTTATTCTCTTTTTTAAACGGGAAACCCCGGTTTTTTTCCCCCTTTTTTTAAAACCCAAAAAAAATTTTTTTCTAAAGGAAAACCCTTTTAAAAAAACCAAAAAAAGATTTTTAAAAAAAATACAAATAGTCTTTTTCCCTTTTCCCCCCCCAAAATTTTTTTTTCCCAAAAAAAAACGCCGAATTTGGGTTTTTAAAAAAAGTAAATGAAAATTTTTTTTTTTTCAATCAATATTTTAGGTACAGTAAACTCTTTTTAACTAAGTTTTTTTCTAACCTTTTGGTTTTGGGTTTTTGGGTTTTAAAACCAAGGGAAAGGGGGCTAAAATTTTAAAACCCCCCCCCCAAAAAGAAAATTTTTTTTAACATTGTATAAAATAAACAATAGGGTCCCAATGATCTCGAATTTTAACAGTGGCTGATATTTTTAATGTTTCAACTTTTAAAAATTCCGTCGGGATTTTTCGTGTTTTGTTTTTTTTATAAAATTTTAAAAATGAAATATTTTATGTGGATATTGTTATAATTTTTGTTGATTGAATATTTGATAGTTTTCAAAGCTACATGGTTAAAATTTTTTAAAACTGATTTATGTAATTTTAAGAAATTTTAGGTTTTTGCAGTTGTATTTGTCTGGTTTTTTGCAAAATGAAATTTTGGATTCGATTGTTTGTGTCGTGTTTTTTTTTAAATAATTAAAAATAGAAAAAGTACGAGTCGGCACCTGAGTGGACCCAAAAACCCTTCGAGCAAATCGCACTTTCTACTTTTTCCGGTAATTCCGTTTTACAGGAGACGGGTACATTTTTAAAAAGTTTGGTCAGACCCAGCAACCCTAAAATTTTTTATGCGCCACTTTTTTGGAGCGTTAATCACCACTTTTAGTTGTATAAAATTTGAAATTTTACACAAAATTGGTAAATTCATGACCAAAAATTGGTTCAGCTAAAAAGTTCCAGGCCGGTGCAATCTTGTGGAAATTTTTTGACATGTAGGGGGTATACGAACCTACAATTCAGAGAAGATTTAGTCAAGTTCAATAACAAAAATACTCCTTTAATAGGCATATAAGTAAAAAAACTATTTGCAAAAAAAGTAGGTTTGTAAAAGAATATGTCACTCAGCCCGCTTCCACACAACATTTTGTGTTAAACAGGAAAAAAGTAGAAAAAATAGTTTCATTTATTTATTTAAAATTCAATAATATTTCTTTAATAATTATGCAATAATTATAATCGTTTGCAAAAATATATTCAAAATATATTCGTTTTCATTTATATTTCAAAAAAATAAAATATGTTACATTCCTTTCCTTTAAATAAAACCAAAACATTTCATAACAACATGTAAACAAAGAAATCTCTTTGTGGGAAAATATTTGACGCATTTCAACTGATTGATGTCGCAAAATAAATTCCTTTTAAAATTTTTTGTTTAAAAGAATTAAAGTTTATCGAGTGATTGTTGCGAATGGCAATGATGAATTTAATTCTTATAAAAATGGCTTCTTATGCTTTTAAAATGAGCAATAAATTTACAGTTTTTTTTTAATAATTAAAGTACTTCGAATTCGATTTTTTTTTTGAAATTTCAATGTCTTCTAAAATTTTATGCCCCTGAATTTTTTGGACGTATCACACTTGTTCGCAGCATTTGTAGTTTGGGATATGAAAAGTGGGGGGACAGACGGACGGACGGACAGACAGATGGACTGAAAAGATTATAAACCCTTCCACTTTTTTCGTTATAAAAGTAGGGTGGAAGCAAAAAACTATTCCCATGTCAAATTGACGAAGTCAAATAACAAAGGATAAGAAATGATTTTCAATCTTTATGACCGTTTTGTCACACGTTTACTTGCGTTTTCCCCCCGGACATTTAAGGTATTTGTTTTTTCCTACAAGGTAAAAAGTTGCTTGTTACAATTGTTATAAAACGTTGATGCTTATGTTAGAGACACGGATGTACGTTGAAAAATAAATGCTTCTATTGTGTTTTCTTTAGCCCTTTTTTTTAGCAAAAGTTTTTAAATTTTAGTAATAAATATGTCATGAGAATAGGTGAATTTGTCGGGGATGTGATTGGTGTTAAGTTTTGGTACGATTCAAACTGGGCATCAAATCGGGAGAATACCAAATTTACAATGATTCAGTATTTCGATTAATCCAAAACAATTTTCCCTTTGAATAAATTCGATGTTATTTCTGAATTGGAAATATAATTTTAAAAATTTCAAAATACAATGAAGGGGT
Source organism: Oedothorax gibbosus (assembly GCA_019343175.1). Taxonomy (NCBI): domain Eukaryota; kingdom Metazoa; phylum Arthropoda; class Arachnida; order Araneae; family Linyphiidae; genus Oedothorax; species Oedothorax gibbosus. Next base: position 8,103 of record JAFNEN010002947.1, read on the forward strand.
GCCCAAAGAAACTTAAAAATTTAAGATTACCCTATGAGGTCAAACATTAAAAATAACTAAAAAACCCCAATAATTTATTTTAAACTTTGATTGAAACATATTACAATCGCAATAAATTTTTGCACAAAGAAACTTATTCTAATTATGTTTTTTCAACCAATAAATTTCAGTAATAAAGTTTAAAAAAAATCCAATTTTTTGATTTCTTTTAAAACGAACTATCAACATTGCCCTCAATGTCGCTTTTTCATTTCAATGCTAAAGTAAGGGGTAGTTGCAGAACTCACATTCTCCAAAGCATAACCAAGACATAGGTCCGGCACGTTCATGGGCGACTTCGTCCGATTGAATTTACTATTATCCAACAAGTAGGTTGTAACAGAATCTGTCACCCAGCCCGCTTCCACACAACATTTGTGTTCAACAGGAAAAAAGTCGCCAAACACAAAATTAATTATATTATAAACATTTACAAGCTAAATTTCACCTAGTTTCATTTATTTTATTTCGAAAATTCAATAATTATTTCTTCAATAATTATCGTTTGAAAAAAATTAATTTATATTTCAAAGAATAAATATGTAATATTCATAGATATCATAATTAAAAGTATTAGATTGGCTGATCACGTGACCTCCAATGCTACGACGGGGACGCGCATGGAGGCTTTTTAACAGGGCATAATAGCCAGTGTTTCTGCCCACTTTAAGGAGAAAAATACTTCGAAATAATACCATTTATTTCTAAAATTACAAAAAAAAATACTAGAAAAGAATTTATTAAAGTCGCTAAAAATATTCCAAAATGCAGCTAGTATTTTTACGATATTTTTTTGTAATTTTAGAATAATTCTAAAATAAATTCTAAAATTAAGTTAAAAGTTTAGTTATAAAGTTTAAAGATTATATTAGTATTTTAGAATAATTCTAAAATTACAAAAAAATATCGTAAAAATACGAGCTGCATTTGGTATCTTTTTAGGTGACTTTAAATCCTTTCTAGTATTTTTTTTTTTGTAATTTTTAGAATTAAATGGTATTTTTCGTAGTATTTTTCTCCTTAAAGTGGCAGCAACACTGGCCATTATGCCCTGTTTAAAAAAGCCTCCATGCGCGTCCTGTCGTTAGCATTGGAGGTCACGTGATCAGCCAATCTAATACTTTAATGGGGTTGTTTCACGGAGGATCTGGCAATAGCTTTGCGGTTTTGTTTTCATGTCTATTTTGATGTTGGCCCGTCCGTGGCCGAGTGGTTAAGGCATCAGCCTAGAGGTTCGACCTTCTCAGGAGTGCGGGGGTTCGAATCCCACTTACTGCCAGTCATCCTATAAATCGGATCTGTGCTGGAAATAGTAGAAAAATCCTCATCACGGATGGGCCCGAGTACACAGGGACAGACGTGCTCGTTAAATCTGTGGAGTCCAAAGTCCCGACGGCGTTAGCGTACGATGTCGCTCGAAGTTCCGTTGGGTGCCCGCTCAGGTGTCGACCTCGTCACTTGACCAGGGTTCTAAAATACGAGGCGTTATTGGCTGTGTTAAAGCTCCTGAAGGAGGCTAGAAATAGGCAGCCGGAAACGATTACCTTACCTTCACCATTTTGTGTTACCACCAGTTTTAGGAGAAAAACTACGAAAAAATACCATTTAATTCTAAAATTACAAAAACATACCATAAAAATACTAGCAAAGCGTTTCACGTTTTCTTAAAGTCACTAAAAAGATTCCAAAATACAGCTAGTATGTTTACGATATTTTTTTTGTAATTTTAGAATTTATTTTAGAATATTCAAAAATTACAAAAAAATATCGTAACAATACTAGCTGCATTTAGAATCTTTTAAGTGACTTTAAAAAAACGTGAAACGCTTTGCTAGTATTTTTATGGTATGTTTTTGTAATTTTAGAATGAAATGGTATATTTTCGTAGTTTTTTCTTCTAAAACTGCTGGCAACATTATTGAAAACATCAAAATAGACATGCAAACAAAACCGCGAAGCTATAGCCAGATCCTCCGTGAAACAAGCCCATTATGATATATATGGTAATATTCCTCTCTTTTAAATAGAACCAAAACATTTCATATAAACAACAACAAAGAATCTCTTAGTGAAATATATTTGACGTCATTTCAAACTGATTGATGTCGCAAAAATAAATTTCTTTCAATTTATTATTTCAAAGAATTAAAGTTTCTCGATTGATTGTTGGAATGGCAATGGTGATTTAATTCTAATAAAAATGACCTTTATGCTTTTTAAATAGGCATTAAATTTTGCAGTTTTTTTTTTAAATAATTAAAGTACTTCGAATTCGAATTTTTTTCTGAGATTTTCAATAACTTCTAATTTCGATGCGCTGAATTTTTTGATGTATTACACTTGCCTTTAGCATTTGTAGTTTGGACTATGAAAGTGAAGTGACAACCAGACGGACAGACAGACGGACTGAACGATTATAATACCTTCCACTTTTTACGTTATAAACAGTGTGGAAGTTAAAATCGCCAATGAACGGACTGGACCCTTTCCTATATCTTAGTAATGCTTTGGAGAGTGTGAGTTTTAAAAAATAACCCCATATACACAGCATCTTTTTATTAGAGTTTATAAATTATATGATTCAGTTTCAATGGATTAGCAATTTTAATTTGGTACAATGATAAAAAAAAAAAATTAGGTCCTGCATGTTTGAATAAAACTCAAATAAGAAGTTTCAAAATTAATAATTAAAAATAAGCAGTCTTTACCCTATTCTTTGTCATAGCGACTACTATGTGAAAACTGAGTCTTTACACCTGTAAATGTACGTAATTTAAACTATCGTAGGATTCATTTTAATTTTATATTTGTATAATATAAAATATTTTATATAAAAAAATATATAGCATCACTTTTAGTGTTATACTGAGATAATAGATGGCAGCACTACAACTACAACAATGTTTAAAAGTTATATATTTTTTAATAGTGTCGCCATCTATGTAAACTATCATACACTAAAGATATTGTATTGCCGTTTCATAAAGAACTTTCAATTAACTCTTTAACGGCGACTTTGTTGAAACGATTAACACCTTCATTTCTGAATAACAATGTTTATCAATCATTTTAAATAATTTTTTGTATAATTTAATTTGTCCTACATAAATTTTTCAGGACTATGGTTTTCATTGGTCTTATAAGTGAGGGACTCATCATTTCGTTCTTCCATTTCATTAGGGGACCATATAGTGTATCCTTCTACGCTTCACTAATTTTCTCTCCCATAAGATTTGTCTGGAGTGATTGACAAGGTTTTAGAAAATAATTAAATCTGCAAAATCGAAACCATTTACCAACCTGGCTACTAAATATTGTTTTTAAAAAGGTTGAACCTATTGATTTCACTAAAAAACCTTTTTTTTTTTGCATATGTGGATCACTTATCTAAAACAATTTCGCATATTATTTCAAACGAGTTGGTCTTTTCATAGGTTTTTTATACTCTTGGAATATAATGCTCTTTTGGAATTTTATATTAATGTTAATAACATGAACACAATAACGAAATAATAAACTAAATGATATGTAGACTTGGATGCAGTTTTATATAATTTTTAAACACGTGCTAAGAACATGTATTTATATGCTATTTACATAATAAATAAATTCATTCATAACCACTACCAGTAGAAAAAGCTTTTATAATATCTTGTTTGCCTTTTAGACACGATTTTTGCCTAGTTTCGGTTAAACTTTAGAAAATGTGTAAAATATTTTCTGTCCATTTTTAAAAAATTATACCGTAATATTTGGTTAATCCATAGGTTATGTTGATTATATACAGGGCGGAAATTTTTAAAGAGTCCCAAAACGGATTGCAGTTTGGGGCCTTTTTTAAAAATACCACACTATAGAACTAAAATTAAGTATATTATATTATTTAGTTAAGTATATTAAATATTAAAAGAAATAAATTTTACAAGCACGTTTATGAGAATTAACTTTTGAATGGATGCAAATATCAAAAATTAAGAACTATTGGCTGATTAATAATTGTTTCTATATTTCTCCTATCAGACCACTTGATTTAAATTAAGTTCAAAAATTACCTAAAAAAATCAAAAAGAGTCAATTTAATGAAATTGATACTAGACGTTTATTTTGAGTTATTTAGATTAATAGTATGAATTTTAAAAATATATTTTGTTTTTTAATGCTTTTTTTTATCTCTTATTACATCGTTTTCTCATACAATATCAAGCAAGTAGATGGCGACACCACAAATACTGCAGTATTTTAAGCTCTATATTTTAGTGGTGTCGCCATCTATGTAAAATGTGTTACACTAAAGATGTAGTTGTAGCATCTCAAAACGTCGTAATAAAATAACTTTTAATAGATCTTTAAATGCTGAATTTAGATATACGTCGTCTAATCGACACCTAATATGATTCCCTAAAAAAAATTAGTATAGTAGTCCTGGATTCGTAGATTAGTCTACTTACTTCTAACTCAAGTAGAGCACAGGGGAAAAGGATAATCGGTCTTGTTGAGCTGTTCAATCAGCAACAAGACTCACTAGTGGTCATACTATTTTCAAGTGGACTCTAACATTACTCATATTTTTTCCAGGCGACAGATATGAGAATTAAACTTTTAAGTATCAGAACTCTTGACCAGGGCACAATAATGATAAATCGGGGCTTTTGGGCACAAACTTCTCTGGGATCACTATTCCATATACTGTTTAGGACGAAAACGACTTTATTTACAGATGGAAGTCTGCGTACACCCACATATCCACTTATTATTCACACATTACCCCTTCTTCACATTATAAAAACCAACATACATTCTTTACGTACATCCATACATTCTTACATGAACGTAATATTTTCCTTTATAATTACTTATTATGAGGTGTAGTTGGCTGTTTTGAAGCTCCATGGAGACTAGGAATAGATATCCTGAAAAACGTACAACCTAACCTCAACTGTGATCCGGTGGCAGTTACTGCTTTCCTATAGACGGAAATATGCAGCCAAAATCCGACTCAAATATCCGAGTATACTGGGATAGACGTGCTCGTTAAATCTGTGGAGTCCTAAGTCCCGACGGCAATAGCGTATAATGTCGCTCGAAGTTCCGTTGGGTGCCCGCCCAGGTGTCGACCTTGTCACTTGACCAGGGTTCTAAAATACGAAGCTTTATTATCTATGTTAAAGCTCCTAAAGGAGGTTAGAAATTGACAGCCGGAAACGATTAAATTACGCCACTACCCTTAGTGAAAATTTGGGCCATCAGCTGTATTTCCAATGACCTCATCTTGCGCAAGGTGGACTCCCAATCCCCACACCGTGCCCAACAAAGTGATTGATGCCCTTAAATTGGCAAGTGTTCCCCTTTGGCACACTCCTCAAAACACGTCACGTACTCGCAAAAAAGAGCCAACGGCTCCTCCGGTGTTCAAGGAGTTAGACATTGATCAGCAGGTGCTATTAGTGCGATCACCTTCTTGTCGATTGGTTTCGGATGGGCCGACAAAGACGGTTTAAGGTGATAGTTACACCTGTACGAAAGTAATAGGCATGTTTTTTTGTATGTGGAGACAGTTGGTTCCTATACCCAAAGGGACATTGAGCACTTAGTTGGTAATTGGATTGATAGCCTTTTTAATATTTCGGAAGAGTTCATGCAACTCCTTAATATTTAGTAGTGTGGATTGCTTCAAGGCACTTTTTGACTAATATTCAACGGGGAAGTTGTATCCTATCCGAAATGACTTATACCTTTTTCTAGTACATTAGAAGATATATATTCCGAATATGAGCTTCAGTATCTTTAAAAAGCATTAAGTTTACCAGAAATATACACATTAAAATTCCATGAAACTCACGTGACCGAAAACGTCGGCTAACGTAAGGAATTGTTTTATGGCGATTTTTCCCCCAAAAAATGGCACTGCAGTTTGCCTACACTTCATTAAAACAAACAAGCCACCTTTACATAACGTTTTGTCGAGGAGAAAAAACTGCTATTACGAACTGTTTTTTGGAAATAAATTTTAACAGCATATTTTTGGTTTGATTGTTTAGTTTAAAAACGTACTAGAGTGCTCCGTAGATATTTTAGAGATAATTAAATTAATTTTTTACTACAACCCCTGGCAAAAAGTATCCGATCACCGAAAGCAGTGCCTACGATACGTTCACATCAGTAGTCATTTTTTTACAATTTTAATATTTTTTCAAACCTTTTAGGTTTTTTTTGTGAAATATGACTAAATTTGTCAAGGAATGTTAAATATAAACATAAAATATAAATATATTTAACAATTTTCAAGAGAAAATACATTGAATCGTGAAGGAAAAAAGTTTCCGATCATCCCTTTGTGAGGAAAAAAATATTCGATCGCAAGCAAACGCAACGTATTTTAAGTGATATATGCAAATTTTTTTTACTCGGTGCATGCGTACAAGACCTAAGTAAACAGTATAAAAGGATGAATCGTAGTTTAACAGTTAAAACTAGTTTCGCATCACCGGAAGTATGGCTCTAAAGAGAGAATTCTCTAAAGACCTAAAAATTTTAATTGTTAAACGCTTAAAAAACGGAATATCTCAAAAAAAGGTTGCTCAGACATTTGCCTGTTCCCTTGCGATAGTTGGAAAAATATCGCTCTACTAATGATGTCAAAAATCTTCCTCGAAGCGGTCGCCCACGTGCAACATCAAGTAGGCAAGACAGAAAATGTGTTGATCTTGCCAAATCTATGAGAAGTTGTACGTAGAAACAACTTAATTGCGAGTGGTCGAAATGTCGGGTAAAGGTATGTGCACGTACGAAGCGAAATTGTTTAAATGATAAAGGATTTCCCTTCTGCAAAGCCAAAACGAAACCATTAATGACTAAAAAACATAAGAAAAGTCGTCTGCAATAGTGCAAAAAACATAAAAGCTGATCTTGTGATGATTGGAAGAAGGTTATTTTTAGTGACGAATCTCGTACCTGTCTCGGAACTGGAGTTGGCGTTGGAATATTTGTGTGGAGAAGAGTTGATGAAAAGTTCAAAAAAGATTGCCTCAAAAAAAAACTAAATATCAGCGTTCATTTGTGGTGTGGAATTGCATGACTTCCGAAGGAGTCGGTAAAATGTGTATAGTGCTACGAACAATTAATTCTGAAGTGTATATATTGACATTTTCGAACATTTTTTTATTCCTACCATCGAGGAAAGGTTTGGTGACTCCTCCGATTTCATTTTTCAAGATGATACCGCATCATGTCATCGAAGTAAACAGGTCAAGAATTTCTTAAATCGAAATGGAAATTCTCCAATAAAGACTATTGAATGGCCTGCAAATAGTCCGGGTATCAATCCAATCGAAAATGTTTGGAATGTTTTGAAAAGAAACATTGATAAGAAAATATACCAACAGATATGGAAGAACTACGGCTAGCCAAGAAAGTGAAATTCATCAAATTTATGCCACGAGTTGGTCGCATCCATGCTTCATCGTTTAAATGCAGTAATCGAGGCAAAAAGGAGGACCCACAAAATATTAAAGTGACTTGATCGAATACTTTTTTCCCCACAAAGTGGTGATCGGAAACTTTTTTCTTTGAAGACTTTATTTAATTTATTTTTTCATCGTTAAAGTTAACTGCAATTTATTGTATTATCATTTATTATAACACAAAATAATCTAACTTTTGTAATAAAATACTTTAATTTGAAAAATATCTTGAATTTTTGGAAAATAACGATTTTTGTTAACGTATCGTGGTCAATGGTTTCTGTGATCGGATACTTTTTGCCAGGGGTTGTAGTGTAAATGATGCCATACGACGTGTATTGAAAGGACTATTACTTTTCAAAAGAAATTTAAATACATACAACTTCTCCGTTACTTTTCTAGCGGAACTCGGATACTTTTACCATTTTCTCGTCTCCCTTACTTTCAAATGATTTATTTATTATTTTTTTAATAGCACAATGGGTTTCTCTTTACAGATTCACCATAATACAGTTAGCAATATCTTTTGTATGATTACAAAAATATTGTGACACTGACACATGATCGCTTTACTTTAATGAGAAATAGTTTTTTCCTCGGGCATGTACTTATCTGTGTAAATTTACTTTCCTCTGTTTTCATTTTCATTTAACTCTAATTTATCTACTGTAGTAAAATCTACATATCTATAGCATCTAAATTAACATGTACCAAGGAGAAAAGTCATCTAAAGTTAACCGGCTAATTTAAACATTCAATTTAGTTTAGGTGGTAAAAGATTTTAAATTAATCGCTTTTTGTCTCTGCCCTTTCATCGCCAACAATTACTCATAGGAAAGATTAATTAACACAATTCCATTCCTGCTTGCATCCAATCTTTGGAAAATCGTAATTCTTTTCTATAATTGGATATTTTCATTTGAAAAAAGATCATCCCAATAGTTTTTCAATGGCTTTTCTGTTTTTTTGTTTATTTTAATTCATGTTGACGATTTTTCGAAATCCGAAATTTTGTGAATTATTCCCCTACCCTTAAAAATTGTTATAGGAATTAGTTTATAAGAATTATAGTTATTATTATTTTATAGGATTTATCGTTTTTACTGAACAAATAAGTTTCTAGTAGAACAAGATATCATCCGACCATTTCTAATGCCATTACTCCTAAATGTCGAATTGAATATCGTACTACCAGAATGACATAAAAAATATATTGAAATAATATCGTAATTTGTACTCTGTGCTACTAGGGATATCTTTGCGATACATTTTTTGGTTATTAACTATGTTGTTGATATTTCAAAAAAAATCCTCTGTTGGTTTTGATATCTTTATAAGTCTCCATTACTTGAAATGTCAACACCTGGATCGCACCTCCACTCTGTCAAACATCTCAATCGGCCACACAGGGCTAGTTTATACAGCACCTTGACTTCTCCCTTTTGGACAGTTGGTCAAGAATAATCCATCCCTCCGAGACACTTTCACCAAAGAGCCAGAATAATCCCGCCGAGATACTTTCACCAAAGAGTCGTGTAAGTTTTTAAGAAAAGTCGGGACTTGCATTTATTCTGTCACCCACCTGTGGCGCGTCAGAAAATGGGCCCCGACGATTGACAGGCCCGGCATCCAGTCTTTTGACGGGCCCGTTTTGTCATTCAAATGTTCCAGGGCGGTCAGCGCGTAAACAATTTCCACAAGCGCCCAAAACTTGCCTCAAAAATTCTATTTTCGGCAGATTGACAGGAGATTTTTTTAAATATTATTTTTGATCTGGTTTCCAATAGAGGACTTTCACTTCTTTCTGGTACTTCTGTCCTCTTTAGTCTATTGAAAACGTATTAATTGGATACGGTGGCTGGACCAGTAGGTTCTTCTAGGATTTCTTTGGCTGTCCCCCTCCGAAAAGTTTGTGATTTCGCTTTTTTTTCTCTTCTTTCGTTCCATTGTGTCCCCAGCGTTTGTGAAGGCGTTCCACGCAACAATAAAAACGCAGACGATTATCCAAGTTACAAAGAACAACAACTCAACTCGGGTGGAAGATTGCCGGCGGACATCTTGGGTTTGGGGTAGATATAAGAGGAAAAGAAAAGTGAAATCTTACCCCCCGGGCTTTTCATACGCCCTCTTTTCTACAGAAATTGCGTTTTGTCCGGGGCTTGTGCTTGAAATTCGAGCCGCTTTTGAAATTCCAAAAGGAAATATTGGAGATCTTCGGAGATTAATAAAAAAATGGAAAGTTTTGTTGGGCGGAGGGAAATGGACGAACAATATATATTTTGTGGTTTCGAATCCATGATCAGAGATAAACACATTAGAGAGTAGTTTGGGACATGAAAAAGAAAATTAGCGGGGAATTTCCTTGGTAAATAAGATTATGGAGATTAACTGAAGAGTATCATTGTAGATTATTTTTTTATGAAGCTCGTAAGATTTCCGTCGGATATCTTATCTATGCTTTAATGCTCTTAAACCTGAAATCGATATCTATACACGAGTGCCAACAAGATTAAGAAGATGGGTCCCATTTATGATCTCCCACAAAGCATGCAATTTTTCATTCTGCAGTTTTGTCGTACGATATTGTTTATCCAAAAAGGATATAAAATCTCTAATGGAAAAGACATGACATTAAAACGTGGAATAAAAGCTGTTTGTATTCAATTCATGGAAATGAAAAACATACAATTGTTTTTTTATATACTGCCTAAAATATTTTAGCACAGTTTTATTTAAAAAAAAAATTATAAGGTAATATTGAGTTATAAAACATATGCTGTTTTAGAATTTTTTCGAGCTTATTGTCTAGTTTGAGGTGACGTGTTTCCTTTTAGTTTCCATTTCTGAACATCCTTTCTGGATGGGAAAATCTTGGGCACGCATGTCATATGATTATGTGACATGTAAAAGATCCCTGGAGAGCCCATTTGGCTTGGGTTCTCCTGGCAAAAATAAATCTCGGTATACTTTAACATCCACAGAGAGCTCAGATTCATTGTAATCTGTGCGTCAAAATTGGTAGCGAGAGTCGCCTAGATCGTGCCACAAAAAAAAAAATTGCTCTCGGTTCTGGGAAATAATGCCGAGTCTGCAAAGGCTTGACCTCCAATATTGCAGCCCCATTGGAGGAAAAAAAATTCTGAACATCCTGCAATCGGTTTTCCTTTTCCCACGTGACATTGATTTACTTACCAATCGACTCTCGAGAAAGAATTTACTTTCATTCAGCATTTCTGTTTTCACTCAAGACCTGAAACCTGCCCATTGAAGTAATTATAATTTAGACATGGAAATACCAATGTCACACAGTTTTTAGTGAAAGAGTTAAACACTTTAGTATATCAAAACAAATGAGTCTGCAATGAAAGAATTCCTTTTTTTAGGTACTAAGAATCAAAGAGTTTAATTAAAATAATACAAAAATACAAACCAATTATTGTTAATTAGAAAAACCAATTTAAATTCAATCAAAATAATTACTCTACACTCGGCGAATACATTTGACTACTGTGTCTGAAGCCGCTTATCGACAATTCTATCGAACTAATGGAAATGTTAGTCAATTTATCTTTAAAAAGAAATGCCTTTTCTCTCATCTTCAAAAAACAATTATTCTTCTACAATAATTATTCCCACTTTGATAAGTGAGATGCGATGTCTTTAAATTCATCGATCATTTTTGCTCAAAATGAAGGAAAATAATGGAAGAAGAATTAAGAAGGTCCCAAAAGGGCGTTTACCATGATTGTTGCTGACAGATTTTTTGTGTTGTTTTTGTACTTTTTGTGGGCTTTCATTAAATGTTTTCATTAAATAATAACTAATCATCTTTTTGTCTAGCCGCACTTGAGTTCCTTGATGGCATCTGAAAAGTTTTCATTTACTTTTGAAGAGAAGATGGAGAGAGGATGGAGAATGTGTAAAATAATATTTTTATTAATAATACAGATTACAGTCTAGCAATAAAAGAATCTGTTCATTTAATTGTATTGTAGTATTCTTAAGAATTTTAACTTCTTACGGAAAAGAAATATATATGGCTATAAAAACGCTCTATTGCCCACTTTTTTTTTTATCCGACTCAAACTAAATATTATGAGATTTAGCTGTTTTATTTTACTAGAAGCATTAAATAGAAATCAAACACACACACACAAAATCTATGTTTATTACCCACAAAAATATAAAATAATTTATTATTATTATTATTATTATTATTATTATTATTATTATTATTATTATTATTATTATTATTATTATTATTTATTATTATTATTATTATTATTATTATTATTATTATTATTATTATTATTTTTTTTATTTATTATTATTATTATTATTATTATTATTATTATTATTATTATTGCATTAACCCATTAACGATGATTGGCAAAAAATTTGCTGTGCACGCGGAAATTAAATTTTATCTTTTTAAGTTTATCTAAATAAACAAAATATAAGAGAAGACCATAGTCCTAAAAACAATTTATGTAAGACAAATTAAGTTACACAAAAAACGATATGAAAAAAACTTAAAGTTTTTATCCGAAAATAACGGTTTTAATGATAATTACAAAATCGTCGTTTATGGGTTAATAAAGTTGTGATATAAACACAAATCAATTTCTATCGGAAATACGAACAGATTTCAGGTTAGGCTGAAATCTACCGCATGTGTATTGTGTTCGTTGTATGCTATTGTTATGTTGCATATTATGTTGCATTGAATAATAAATGTTTTTGAGAGAAAATACACTTTTTTTAAAATACAGAGTGCAATGCGAGGATAATAACATTATATTTAAAGAAAACATGCTATAGTAAAAATAGTTTACACTTCGCCAAAAACAATTTTTAGTAGTTTTGTTTGAATTGTTTATGAATGAGATGTGTTTACAAATCTCTTGTATGATAGAAATTTTCAAGTGTAAAATCATTTTCATTATAACACATCGTTTTAAATAATGTAATTTTTTTAATATAATTAATAATAATTTGGTGGGCATTGAATGTGTATAAAAGCATCTCAGAATTTTTTGTCAAGTTATTAGAAGTATTTTATTATGTTATATAATACTTATACTTTTTTTTTATCTTTTCTTTCTAGCTTAAGTTCATCATTATAAAATATATGCATACCTTATGAATTTAAGATAATATGGGGACGGTTTTTGATTAAACTCGCCTCAATTAAACTTAATTTTTAAAGTTATGCATTAAGCACACCACTGTAAGCTTAAAAATGGATGGAATGGATGCAGGATGGAATAAAGCTGCCATTCATCACCAAAATCTACCGATTGATAGAGAGGGTCTCCTGTAAAGTCATAAGAAGCATTTAGCAAGTAAGTGTTATAATTTTTTAAATAATTCAAAAATTTAAGTACGTATGAGTAGGCACCCTAGGCAACTTATAATGGCGACCAGGACTTTGGAACATGTTTAAGGTGTACTTACTGTAATGTAACGTGTGCTACACTAGGGCATTGGCGAGAGGAGTCGTGATTTAAACCTACAATCATATGATGTGCCGATAACAATATCTGTACTTAAAAAATGTCTCTAAGGTATGATTTTCGAATATTTTCTGAAGAACATAAAAATCGCAAAGAATGCCTTATAAAAAGGAATAGTTTATATTAAGTTGCCATTTTACATTTATAAACAATGAAATTAAAATTAAAAGTAACTTCTGTTTTTTAATTAAAAAATAGCACTTCATATGCCCGTTTGTTTAGATTTTTGTTGCCGAATAATATGTCAATGAATAGCATTACCAATGGCATAGTTCTTGATGCTCTAGGGCATTTTTTGCAGCAAGAGGGTTAATAAGTATAATGAACCCATATCATATAAATCCATTATGATATATTTTTATGACACCATAATCTATTGTTTATCAAACAGCATTAAATTTTCCTTCAGTTTAGTAGCTCTTCTCTTGAATGTGGTTCTAAATTACGACACCCTTCGCCAATATCCCTCGTGTAGCTTTAGTGCGACAATAATTCAAACTAACAATAACCTTCAGTTTAGCCGCTTAAATCGTTTATTCTATAAACCAGTTCTTTATATTTATCCGGTTCAGCTAAAGACCTGGTTTTGCCCATTTAACCGAAGCCAGAAATTTGTCTTTCCGGTTTCTGTACCTGTGTTTTTGCACATTCTTGGTTATCTCATTTGATGGACGATATAATTTCAATGTTTAATTAAAATATATATAAAAAAAAATTCAAATGATACTCTAATATAATATTTATAAAGTTTAATTTTGGTATAAATTGAAAATAATGTGTAAATGATACAAATGGTTAGAAAATTATTATAAGTGTTTTTTTTCTATTTAAAATTTTCATCACTGAACAATATTGTAAGATAAACTGCAGAATTTTGGTTTATGCTAAGCGATATGTCATGTACAGTGATTTGTAATAACCATGTTGTTTTTTTGTACTTTCAAACAATGAAAAATGTCCCAGTACAGCTTGAGCAAAATCAATATAAAGTAGAGTTCTGGTTAACAGGGTTTGAATTTAACTTAAAATAACCATTGTTCTTATTTTAACATTGCATAAATTAAATCAGATTTAACAAAATTTTTAATATATCATGACGTAGCTTAAAATTATCAAGTTATCATGAAGGGTAAATTACTATATAACCTGACTTAGTTATAGCGTATTTCAAGGGACCTCAATATATATGACATATAATCTAGTAACATTATAAACGAATGAATATTAAGTGTAAATCGTGTAAAATACGTATGATAAACTCATTACTAATTAAAGTTAAAATGAATTTTTCTTTAAGCAGGCATTATGCATATCAAATAACATTTTTAGCGTTGTAACATAACCAAGGAGTTCATTAAAAAAATTCTTTATAAGCAAGATATTATAACATCAAGGTCTGTAGACAATTTAAGGGACCAAACATTTATAATGTTATAAACAAGTTGCTATTGTAACAGACTTTGACTGTATATGATATTTGACTTTTAGGAAGATTTCATTTCAAACCTTGCTAAAATTTTATTACCATAATGAGTATTTATATCCAGTGCCAAATACGGCATATGCTGTTGCATACAACTTAAATTGCATTACTTTTATCATGTCCAAATTTCATAAGACTTGATAACCATAAAGCCAAAGTTGGTTAATCATATAGTTGTTATTTGAATCAATATCAGTTCCAAATCAATTTTGATCCGATATTGTTGCCTATATTATATATACAGGTATATATTGAACTCGAATCACATGCATGTTTCTTGAATATTATATGAGCTGACCTTTGGTTTTCGGTGACATCCTCAACGATCAAAAGTTACATGTGTAACTGGGCAGCACTATAAATAGAGTAGGTAAGTTATCGGCAGATTTCTGTCAGCTGTACATTAAATTGTTTGATAGATATAGGGCTACTGATCTATAGAGACAAGCATCCAAGTTAGGTGACCTACATTGCGGAAAAATAACTCTTTTGAGGAAAAAATAATGTAAATACAGTACAACTTCAATTATTCGACCCTCTTTTATCTGGAATTCTGTTAACTGAGCAGTACGTACAAAAATTTCTCCAGCTAGATCATAGTCAGTTGTTTACAAAAAAAAAAAACTAGAAATCAGTCATTTATCGGGAAATTCTGGCGTTTATGAAATCTGGAACCTGCAGTAATTTTAAGATAGCAATACTTTGCAACTAAAAAAGTAAAAGGAAATTTCGGGCAATCCTAAATTGTCATAGGAATCTTTTAAATTCGTAAGATTTGTGATATATAATATAAAAGAAAAACTAAGCACTTGTCAGAAATTACAAATTATGTTCTAGAGCTCTTTTCGTCTTTCAGGAAGTCTCGGTTTCAGAGATAATTTAACACTGAAATTCAATGTTTGTAACAAACAACAAAATCAGCGTGGAATTCGGACATTGGCGGATTTGCGGTTCAAGGACTTCCGGCGATCCTCTGTACCATAAGTTTTATTAGTTAATGAACATTTTCGATTATCCGACCTACCTCTGGTCCCAATTAGATCAGATAATCAAGGTCCTGCTGTGTGTGATTAAAAAATTGTAAATAATTAAAATTAATTTTCATAATCAATAATTGTTCATTCATGATGTATTTGTTTCATTTTCAAACAAATATTTATTACTCTTAACAAAGATAAACTATTTTGCTGGACGAATAGAGTAAGTTACCCGCAGATATCTGTAGGCTACACATTCAATCGGCCAGCGTATATCTATAGGACAATGATCTATAGAGATCAGTAGACAATGTGTGGTGATGGCCTGTGTGAAACCATAGAGTGATTCATTGAGACTATTAGGCTGTTTGGGAAAATTGCCCACAGATATCCGTAGAGGTCGGTAAGTTGTACTTGGATTTGGACAACTGACATCAGTAGAGGTCAGTAGGCTGTACAGGGATTTGGCCAACGGACATCCGTAGAGGATGTACGGGGATTTGGCCAACTGACATCCGTAGAGGTCAGTAGGCTGTACGGGGAATTGGCCAACGGACATCCGTAGAGGTTGTACGGGGATTTGGCCTACGGACATCCGTAGAGGTCAGTAGGCTGTACGGGGATTTGGCCAACGGACATCCGTAGAGGTTGTACGGGGATTTGGCCTACGGATATCCATAGAGGTCAGTAAGCTGTACGGGGATTTGGCCAACGGACATCCGTAGAGGTTATACGGGGATTTGGCCAACGGATATCCATAGAGATCAGTAAGCTGTACGGGGATTTGGCCTACGGATATCAATAGAGCTGATCTCTACTGATATCCGTTGGCCAAATCCCCGTACAATTTTTTTTATGGATCTCTACGGACCATTTTTAGTAGGGTTGCCTTTTTATATGCTACCCATGTTGAAATAAATTATAGCATATTTCTCTGTTAAAAGGCTTTCTTATTATTTTCATATGACATAGCAGAATAAAACAAATGTATTTATATAAAAAAAACTTAATATCAAATAAATATAAAATTACCTCCAAACATGTGAACTGGTAAAACTTCATGTAATGAATTCATATTTTCAAGAAAATAAAAGGTAGTATTTTTAGTAGTTATAAATAAAAACATTTTACGACACCTCTTAGTGTTTTTAGAACAAGCGATACTTTTAAAAACTTCACATCCTACAGCACTTCTTACTTTTTATGGTTCTCACTTAGAGTCACGTTATACGCAAATATATTTTTCCCTTTTACACCAAAGCTGCCATATTATAACGCGAGAGTGTTTCATTTTTATGCCGGTCATCACGATCAAGACAAGAAAAGAATGTTACGCGAAGTTAATATTATTTATTATCTGGTGGTGAACATTCTAAAATGTTGGAAGAAACAGGAAAAGCTTTGAATTTATTGAATTTTTTGTTATATCGTTAGGTTTTTCAGATTTTATATTCTTTAAGTAGTATTTGTGAAATTACGATTATTTTTTAGGGTTTTATGTTTTACCACGTTCACAAAACTTGTAAGCTCAATTAAAATGTTTCAGAAAACGAATTAATTAAACCTTTTGTCGGGGAAAATTTGATTGACGTAACTTTCCCTCGGTATTACGAAATGCCACAATAATA
>JAFNEN010002948.1:0-13637 GCA_019343175.1 Oedothorax gibbosus
TGAAATATTATTTGTTAATTTTACATTTAGTTAACTAATCTCTTAAAACTAATCGGTTTAAATTATTTGTCTTGTGAATTACGAGGCATAATTGTCTGTGTCCTTAAGGAGGCTAGAAATAGAAAGTCAGTAGTCTGTTTAATTATTCAATTAGGTTATTTCTTAAAGTCTGTTACTTATTAAAATTGGTTAATTAAGTAATTTTTAATAAAAGATTTTAAAATAAGTTGAGTGAAATTTCATTCCTTAAATTTATTAAATTAATTTAAACAAATTTAAAAATATAAAATAATGTAATATTATTTGTTAATTTTACTAGTTTAGTTAACTAATCTCTTAAAACTAATCCAGAATTTCACGATTTCGGTGTTATGCGTTTTCTTCAAAGTCAGGCATTATCAGAGCTACACGGTGGCAATTGGCGACGGGCGGGCGTCGTAATTTGAACCGCAGTCAAGTGACGATGGATGTTATCAAAATTATTTTTATTGCACAATTTAAGGTTTTTTAAACAATTCTTAGTATTTTTTTTACTAAATTTAATTTTTTTTACATTTTTGTTAATTTTTGGAATTTAACTTTTTAGATATTTGACTGCTTTAAAATATCAACCATGGTAACATGTTTTTAATATGTAGGATTTGCGAGCGCGCGGGTTTATTTAAGGTTATATTTAAGTGTATGGATACCAATTTTTAACTGTTTTTAAATTTTAATATTTATTTTTAATTTAAAAGATTCATTATCGCTTCTCGGCCTTTTGGCTAAGATCAAAGTGTAGTATCTGTTCTTATCAGCTTAATATCTGATACGGTATCTATTCGATGCCTTCGATATTAAACTAATTTTTGTAACAGGGTTTGTGTAGGGCATTTATGTCCGCCAAGCCATGGGTTCACGAGTCGTTGCACTACAGACTCGAAGGGCCCAAAATAATAAATAATAGTAGATCACACCACATACACACTTTCCAATGCAATATAATTTGTTGAACCCTCTGAGGGATAAGCAAATTAACTGAAGTGTAAACTTGTTTTCTCTGCAAGAGATTTAAGCTACAATTTTTAAAATGCACAAATACCTAACATTTATTGTTAGATAGGTATTGTTTCCTTGTTCTTACAGGCAACAATGATACAATTAACCTTTTTTTCTTTCTTTTTATTGCTTTAATTAAAATTGGGTTATTCGAATTACTTGAATGTCTGAACTATTCAATATATTAATTTAACCTATTCTTTCGGAGCTTTGACACAGCCCATTATGTCTCGTATTTGTGCATTTAATATAAATTATAATATTATCCATAAATATTTATTCAGTTTTATTATATTCAGTTATTAATTTAACCTATTTCTACCTCCTTTCGGAGCTTGACACAGCCATTATGTCTCGTAATTTGTGCATTTTAAAATATAATAATTATAAATATTTATCCATAAATATTTATTTAGTTTTATTACTATTCAGTATATTAATTTAACCTATTTCTACCTCCTTTCGGAGCTTTGACACAGCCAATTATGTCTCGTAATTTGTGCATTTTAAAATATAATAATTATAAATATTTATCCATAAATATTTATTTAATTTTATTACTATTCAGTATATTAATTTAACATATTTCTACCTCCTTTATTACTATTCAGTATAAAAAAATTCAGTATATTAAAATTATGGCGCGAAACGACAAAATCTTAAGTTTTTATAATGATATTTACAATACAGATCCAATTATAAACTTCACTTTGAATATGTAGATGGCGCCATGAATAATAATTTCAAGCTTTGAACCTGAGAAGCACCAGGGTTCAGTAGCTCAGTGGATATGGCGTTCTCAAGTCTGATAAGTCTCAAGTCTGTTAATTTATCCATAAATATTTATTTAGTTTTATTACTATTCAGTATATTAATTTAACCTATTTCTACCTCCTTTCGGAGCTTTGACACAGCCAATTATGTCTCGTAATTTGTGCATTTTAAAATAAAATAATTATAAATATTTATCCATAAATATTTATTTAGTTTTATTACTATTCAGTATATTAATTTAACCTATTTCTACCTCCTTTCGGAGCTTTGACACAGCCAATTATGTCTCGTAATTTGTGCATTTTAAAATATAATAATTATACATATTTATCCATAAATATTTATTCAGTTTTATTACTATTCAGTATATTAATTTAACATATTTCTACCTCCTTTATTACTATTCAGTATAAAAAAAATTCAGTATATTAAAATTATGGCGCGAAACGACAAAATCTTAAGTTTTTATAATGATATTTACAATACAGATCCAATTATAAACTTCACTTTGAATATGTAGATGGCGCCATGAATAATAATTTTAAGCTTTGAACCTGAGAAGCACCAGGGTTCAGTAGCTCAGTGGATATGGCGTTCTCAAGTCTGATAAGTCTCAAGTCTGTTAATTTATCCATAAATATTTATTTAGTTTTATTACTATTCAGTATATTAATTTAACCTATTTCTACCTCCTTTCGGAGCTTTGACACAGCCAATTATGTCTCGTAATTTGTGCATTTTAAAATATAATAATTATAAATATTTATCCATAAATATTTATTTAGTTTTATTACTATTCAGTATATTAATTTAACATATTTCTACCTCCTTTCGGAGCTTTGACACAGCCAATTATGTCTCGTAATTTCTTATAATCTCTTCTTGTAATAAATCTCGAAATAAAAAAAATATTAAAAATGAAAAAACTTGTGTGATTTGTTTTTGGAAGATTAAGAAGTATATAATGAAAAACATTCTTTGTTTAATTCATTTTATTTGTGGAGGTATGAATAAAAGTTTGTGAAAAATTTTTAACATTATGGGCGTTCAACTTTGACTGTGTATATCTCAACAAAAATGCAAATGACTTAATTTTCTTTTGGATCTGTTGTATTTTGCAGATGATAAACATTTTTATATAAAAAAATTTGGACGGGCGGGCGTCGTAATTTGAACCGCAGTCAAGTGACGATGGATGTTATCAAAATTATTTTTATTGAGCAATTAAGGTTTTTTAAACAATTCTTAGTATTTTTTTTACTAAATTTAATTTTTTTTACATTTTTGTTAATTTTTGGTCAAGTGACGATGGATGTTTTCAAAATTATTTTTATTGAACAATTTAAGTTAACTAATCTCTTAAAACTAATCGGTTTAAATTATTTGTCTTGTGAATTACGAGGCATAATTGTCTGTGTCCTAAAGGAGGCTGGAAATAGTAAGTCAGTGGTCTGTTTAATTGGTTATTAAAATTGGTTAATTAAGTAATTTTTAATAAAGGATTTTTGGCGAATGTTATGCGTTTTCTTCAAAGTCAGGCATTATCAGATCTACACGATGGCAATTGGCGACGGGCGGGCGTCGTAATTTGAACCGCAGTCAAGTGACGATGGATGTTATCAAAATTATTTTTATTGAGCAATTTAAGGTTTTTTAAACAATTCTTAGTATTTTTTTTACTAAATTTAATTTTTTTTACATTTTTGTTAATTTTTGGTCAAGTGACGATGGATGTTTTCAAAATTATTTTTATTGAACAATTTAAGGTTTTTTAAACAATTCTTAGTATTTTTTTTACTAAATTTAATTTTTTTTACATTTTTGTTAATTTTTGGTCAAGTGACGATGGATGTTTTCAAAATTATTTTTATTGAACAATTTAAGTTAACTAATCTCTTAAAACTAATCGGTTTAAATTATTTGTCTTGTGAATTACGAGGCATAATTGTCTGTGTCCTTAAGGAGGCTAGAAATAGAAAGTCAGTAGTCTGTTTAATTATTCAATTAGGTTATTTCTTAAAGTCTGTTACTTATTAAAATTGGTTAATTAAGTAATTTTTAATAAAAGATTTTAAAATAAGTTGAGTGAAATTTCATTCCTTAAATTTATTAAATTAATTTAAACAAATTTAAAAATATAAAATAATGTAATATTATTTGTTAATTTTACTAGTTTAGTTAACTAATCTCTTAAAACTAATCCAGAATTTCACGATTTCGGTGTTATGCGTTTTCTTCAAAGTCAGGCATTATCAGAGTTACACGGTGGCAATTGGTGACGGGCGTCGTAATTTCGTAACCGCAGTCAAGTGACGATGGATGTTTTCAAAATTATTTTTATTGAACAATTTAAGTTAACTAATCTCTTAAAACTAATCGGTTTAAATTATTTGTCTTGTGAATTACGAGGCATAATTGTCTGTGTCCTAAAGGAGGCTGGAAATAGTAAGTCAGTAGTCTGTTTAATTGGTTATTAAAATTGGTTAATTAAGTAATTTTTAATAAAGGATTTTTTGGCGAATGTTATGCGTTTTCTTCAAAGTCAGGCATTATCAGAGCTACACGGTGGCAATTGGCGACGGGCGGGCGTCGTAATTTGAACCGCAGTCAAGTGACGATGGATGTTATCAAAATTATTTTTATTGCACAATTTAAGGTTTTTTAAACAATTCTTAGTATTTTTTTTACTAAATTTAATATTTTTTACATTTTTGTTAATTTTTGGAATTTAACTTTTTAGATATTAGACTGCTTTAAAATATCAACCATGGTAACATGTTTTTAATATGTAGGATTTGCGAGCGCGCGGGTAATAATAATAAATAATAATAAATATAATATAATAATAATAATAAATATAACGCCATAATAATAAAATTTACTATAATATTTACCATAATAATAAAATATAAAATTAATAAAGTTCACATTCCTAATGTAGATGGCGCCATGGATATTCGTGCTGGTCACATGACTTGGGTATCACATGACTTGGTGCTCTCATGATATACCTAAGCGGGTCCTGAAATAATATAATCAAATATATATAGGGCGTTCTTCAACGTCATTTAGAACAACGATAAGTAAATGAATGATTAAAAAGATTAATAATTTCATTATTGAGTTAGTAATATTTTTAACGCGGTTGCAATGTGAATTGGGCAACAATGCAAATCGAAAATAAACTCTAACAATGGTATTAAGTAATCGAGAGTTATATCGTTGAACATTGTTGCACCTTGACTATGGATGGGTTTAGTTGCTTATTAACCTAAGATTTTCAACAAGATTTTCGAAGTACCAACTTTTTTGGGGACTTAGCCAAAATTATATATTAAATTATAAATTTAAAATTATTAATTTAATTATTACGGTTGCAAACTCGGGGAAATGGGCGGAAGCAATTGCATTTAGTAGTGTAAAATATGAAATAGCTAACTTATTATAATGAATCCTAACTTATTGCAAATTTCGAAAATATTTACAAGTCCGAATTCAATACTAAATTCCAATTCGACAAGACGAGAAAATATGAAGTACTAAAACTTTTCTAAGTCCGAACGAGGAGTTATTTTCTAAGTTCGAAGTTACTTCTCGGCATGGATCAAAATAAAAACAACTGAATTAGTAAAATTAAAAAAAAATTTAAAGTCCGAATTCAATACTAAATTCCAATTCGACAAGACGAGAAAATATGAAGTACTAAAACTTTTCTAAGTTCGTTAAGGCGTTATTTTCTAAGTTCGAAGTTACTGCTCGGCATGGATCAAAATAAAAACAACTGAATTAGTATAATTTAAAAAAATTAAAAAATTTCAAAGTCCTCAATGAGACAAGACCAACGGATTAAAAAAAAATAAAAAAAAATGATTCATTGGTCTCTCCAACAAATCTCCCAGTCAGAGGATAAGTCTCAGTATATCGCAGTATGGTGGCTGCTCTAATACGTACAACACCCAGACTAGTACTAAAGTCTTTTACAGACGATTTGGCACCCGCGCATCGCACCCAGAGGGGTTGGATCTAGAGCAAAGGACGCACAAAATAGGCGTCCCGGAGAATGCTCCGGACCGGATAGGCCTCGTCGCCAGGGTAGCCTGCCACAGTCTGGACAGATGTACACCCCGGCTAAAGTTGCCCACCGACGCGCGTGGTACGAACGGTATCGTTGCATCGACTAGACGGGATTCTGACTTAGAGGCGTTCAGTCATAATCCCACGGATGGTAGCTTCGCACCACTGGCCTCTCGACCAAGCACATGAACCAAGTGTCCGAACCTGCGGTTCCTCTCGTACTGAGCAGGATTACTATCGCAACGACGAGTCATCAGTAGGTTAAAACTAACCTGTCTCGCGACGGTCTAAACCCAGCTCACGTTCCCTATAAGTGGGTGAACAATCCAACGCTTGGCGAATTCTGCTTCGCAATGATAGGAAGAGCCGACATCGAAGGATCAAAAGCAACGTCGCTATGAACGCTTGGCTGCCACGAGCCAGTTATCCCTGTGGTAACTCTTCTGACACCTCTTGCATAAAACTCGTAAAGTCAAAAGGATCGATAGGCCCTGCTTTCGCAGTTCCGTATTCATACTGAAAATCAAGATCAAGCGAGCTTTTGCCCTTTTGCTCTACGCGAGTTTTTCTGTCCTCGCTGAGCTCGCCTTGGGACATCTGCGTTACCATTTGACAGATGTACCGCCCCACGCCAAACAACCCACCTGAATCTGTCCTCGGAGCGGATCGGCGCGCTACAAGGAGGCAGCGCGCTTTGGGGCTAGAAGCGTGATCCTTACGGGTCGCTTTCCGCTTAACCGAGTAAGTAAAGAAACGATGAAAGCAGTGGTATTTTCACTGACGGTGCAAGCACCTCCCACTTATACTACACCTCTCATGTCTCTTCACAAACTCAGACTAGTGTCAAGCTCAACAGGGTCTTCTTTCCCCGCTGATTTTTCCAAGTCCGTTCCCTTGGCTGCGGTTTGCTAGTAATAGCAAACCTCTACAGGATATCCCGCTTGCCAACGCGCGCGATATGAAGGACAGTTGGGAATCTCGTTAATCCATTCATGCGCGTCACTAATCAGATGACGAGGCATTTGGGCTACCTTAAGAGAGTCATAGTTTACTCCCGCCGTTTACCCGAGCTTGGATGAATTTCTTCACTTTGAAATTCAGTACACTGGCAGAAATCACATTGGCGTCAGCACCGCTCACCGGCCATCGCAATGCTATTTTTTTAATTAGAAAGTCGGATTCCCATAGTCCGTGCCAGTGTGTAGTCGACCGTTAGTCCGCCCGTCGACGCCCGATAGTGGCAGACCGAAGTCCGCCCAGCCAGTTTCCAGCCGAGGCTTTCAACAAGCAGAACCGACTCTGGTCCGAGCAGAACCGGACTGCCTTTGACAGCAGTCCAGTCCCGCCCAGTCCCGGTACGGCTTCCCGCGAGCTACAGGACCTCACCCGACGAGCCCGGCCCTCACAGCCAATCCTTATCCCGAAGTTACGGATCGAACTTGGCCGACTTCCCTTACCTACATTGTTCTAGTGACTAGAGGCTGTTCACCTTGGAGACCTGCTGCGGATATGGGTACGGGACCGGCACGAAAATTACACTATCTCCCTCGGATTTTCAAGGGCCAACAGAGGCGCACCGGACACCGCAAGAGACGCGGTGCTTTTACGAGAACAGCGTCCCTATCTCCGGGACGAGCCGATTCCAGGGACACGAACTCTTACAAAGAAAAGATAACTCTTCCCCGGGTCCTCCGTCGACGTCTCCAGTTCGGTTGCGTTACCGCACTTGGTCCCGAAGGACCTATCTCCGTGTCCGGGTTGGGGAATATTAACCCCATTCCCTTTCGGTCGGCAGCGGAGCAAACACGAGCATGTGTTTTGCGTTTCGGCAGACGTCTCGCTTCGGAACGGATTTCTCCGATCCCTTAGGACGCGACTGACCCATGTTCAACTGCTGTTCACATGAACCCTTCTCCAGCTTCAGTCTCAAGGCTCTCACTTGAGTATTTGCTACTACCACCAAGATCTGCACCGGTGGCGGCTCCAGGCGGGCTCACGCCCGGCACCTCAACGCACGCCACCGCGACCCTCCTACTCACTGCGGCGTAAACCTCCACGAGGGGAAGCTCTGCCGTAGCGGCCGCGGTATAGGCCCCAACGCTGGAGCGTCATCCATTTTCAGGGCTAGTTGCTTCGGTCGGTGAGTTGTGTTACACACTCCTTAGCGAATTCCGACTTCCATGGCCATCGTCCCGACTGTCTAGAGCAACCAACAACCTTTCATGGGGTCTCATGAGCGTCTCGCATCGGACGCCTTAACCGGGCGTTTGGTTCATCCCACAGCGCCAGTTCTGCTTACCAAAAGTGGCCCACTGGCACTCTCATCCTGTCTCGTCCGGCCTTCAGTCATGCAAGGCGGACTTCTCACCTCATTTAAAGTTTGAGAATAGGTTGAGATCGTTTCGGCCCAAGGCCTCTAATCATCGCTTTACCAGATGAGACTGAATTCAATGAGCGCCAGCTATCCTGATGGAAACTTCGGAGGGAACCAGCTACTAGATGGTTCGATTAGTCTTACGCCGCTAGTACCAGATCTGACGATCGATTTGCACGTCAGAACCGCTACGGACCTCCACCAGAGTTTTCCTCTGGCCTCGTCCTGTCCGGGCATAGTTCACCATCTTTCGGGTCCCAACGTGTGGCGCTCAAACGCCGCCACTTCCACAAGTGGAACGCGCGGGTCTCCGGTGCGCCCCGCCCGCGAGGGAACGGGATCCCGATGCGGCCGAACCTCCGCCGGCCTGTACTTTTCATTTCGCGCGCCGGGCTTATTCAAGACCCATTGACTCGCGCACATGTTAGACTCCTTGGTCCGTGTTTCAAGACGGGTCCGGTGGGTGACCGATCTACTCGCCGCAAACCTCCGTCAATCACTCCCACGAGCCTCGCATCACCAACGGAGACGGAGCGATGCTTGCCACGAACTCGCTTCGTGCGAACGCACCTCTCAACGAACTCCTGCGAATGCTAGTATAGCTCGTTACGCAAGGAGGAGACGACGAAGCCCAGCCGGGCCTCTTTATTGCCACGGTCGGCGGACGGGCCGTCCTGCAAGATGGCTAACAACCGGCGACACACAAATGCACGCCTCCGGCCATACCTGCCGTTTCTCGCTCTTAAGACCGGCCACCACCGTTGCGGCGTCCTTCGGATGGGAAAACAAATGCGTCGGTTTGCCACGCAACGCTAGCCGAGCCGGCCCCTCACGTTACCATAATGCATGCCCAGCCTGCGACGCGACAACCCCACTGAATGATCCCACCACAGGATTTCGAGGGCCCACCCTTTTACCTCTAACAGTTTCACGTACTCTTGAACTCTCTCTTCAAAGTCTTTTGCAACTTCCCTCACGGTACTTGTTTGCTATCGGTCTCACTGAAGTATTTAGCCTTAGGTGGAGTTTACCACCCGATTAAGTTGCACTTCCAAGCAACCCGACTCCAAGAGATCGGCATCCGGATAGAACCTAGGCAGCTATGGGCCTCGCACCCACTTTGGGCAACAGCCCCGGTCAAGGGGACTTGCTGCAGAGTCCGTCCTCCGGGGGGCACGCTCACTCCTAAACGCCACATTTCCCCACGCCCTTGCGAGCGGGGGATTCTGCGCTGGCTTCTCCCGTTCCTCGCCGTTACTAAGGGAATCCCTGTTGGTTTCTTTTTCCTCCGCTTATTTATATGCTTAAATTCAGCGGGTTATCTCGTCTGATCTGAGGTCGACCATAGGGTATACTGCACGTTGGCAGGAGTAATTCAGTAACGCGGACCCATTCCACGCGGAGTCGACGCGGCGACAAAAAGGGAGGCGGAGTGACCCGCGCACGGTCACTCTTGAAAAACTGCTCACACGCGAAAGTCCTCCGCATCACATCCAGCGGCACGCGAGCGAGCAGCGGCGGTAGTGCCAGACGCAACGGCAAACTCGACGCAACACCGAAAGTCTTCGAGGCAACCTTTTCGGCACCGATGCGAGCAGCGGAGTTGCCACGCACACTAGGCAACTCGACGCAAACCCTCTTCGAGGCACCTTTTCCGGCACCGAGCGAGCAGCGGAGTTGCCCACGCACACGGCAACTCGAACGCAAACCCTCTTTCGAGGCACCTTTTCGGCATCCGGAGCGATCAGCGGAGTTGCCACGCACACGGCAACTCGTACGCAAACCCTCGTCGAGGCACCCTTTTCCCGGCACCGAGCTGAGCAGCGAGTTGCCACGCACAGCGGCAACTCGACGCAAACCCTCTTCGAGGCACCCCTTTTTGGCACCGAGCGAGCAGCGGAGTTTGCCACGGGACACGTGCAACTCCCACGCAAACCCTCTCGAGGGACCTTTTCCGGCACCCGGGGGGGGGGGGGGGGGGGGGAGCGAGTCAGCGGATGTTGCACGCCACACGGCAACTCGACGCAAAAACCCTCTTCGAGGCACCTTGTCCCGGGACCGAGCGAGCAGCGGAGTTGCCACGCACGACGGCAACTCAAACGCACACCCTCTCGAGGGACCTTAAATACTCCGTTAAAATGGCGAGCGTCTCGTCAATCGTCCCCTTCTTTGCATTTCACGGGGATCCATCCCCACGGGGGAGAATATCCGTTCCCTCCGCCCAACAGACATGCACCGCGGCAACGCTTCTTCGACAGGACTAAAAACACTCGTGAGATTTTAAACTCGGGGGGCACTGTGAAGTCGGAGCGGTCCAAAAGGGAAGGAGAACCTTCCTCGGTAAATCTTATCCGACCCTCATACAGGGGAGGCCCCGGCAGAACCGAGGCCGCAAAGCGCGTTCAAAAGTTAATGCTCAATGTGTTCTGCAATTACACCAAATCTCCAGCTGGCTGCGTTCTTCATCGACCCGTGGGAGCCGAGTGATCCACTGCTTAGAGTTGTCATAGTTTTGATTCCCGCCCCGTCCAGGCGTTCATCGTATTGCGTTCAAAGAAATGTTTAGGAACACTACTCCCGTAGGGAAGCGGCCACCGACGAACCTTCAAAGACTCCATGGTGCGTTTCAATCCGGCTTAGGCCGGCATCTTCCCCTTTTCAGCGGAAAAGGACATCGACTACTACCGTCCCTTCCAGGAATAGGACCCGAGCGGGTTGCGGAGTTAGCCACGTGCACGGCAACTCGACGCAAACCCCCACTCGAGGCATCGCAGCGGGGTTCAAAACCCCCCTCATCCGAAGTCGCGACGTCAACGTCCCGGGGGCCGACACCGAAAGTGCGGGGCCGGGGGGCCAAGCGGGCGCGTCTCTTCAAACCTAGCCCCCGCGTCCTCGAGGGGCCCAGGGACCTCCCTCTTGCCGTCTCGCGGCGGGAATCGTACCCCCAAAAGGTTCGGCGTCCCCCATAATCCGTTCAAAGTGGCACTTTCGCCGGGGACCCCTACTATGCCCCACTACCGGCACGGTTTTTTCGGCCCCATCCGGGCAGACGGAAGCCGAGGAGATTCACCTACTTCTCGCTCGCGACGAAGGTTTCGATAATATTTCCACCCCTGGGTTTACCGACGGTAACCTTGTTCGACTTTATTTCCTCTTTAAAAATCAGTCGGCATCCTTTTCGGCACGTCGGCCCCGCCCGAAAGCCAAATCGGACAGCCCAAACCCCAAGTCCTCACTAAAATATTCAATCGGTAATAGCGACGGGGGGTGGGACAAGGGCCGGGGCCTAATCCCAAAGCGAGATGATGACTCACCTTACTAGAATTCCCTCGTTCATGCGGAATTGCAATCGCCAATCCCCAGCACGAAAAAGTTTTAACGGGTTTTAACCCTTTTCCTGTGGGAAAGGGGGGGGGGGAAAGGCACACGAGTTTCCCTTTCCCCCCAAAATTGGCACGGGGGGTGGCCCAGAACATCTAAGGGCATACAGATCTGCTTTGCTCTGCCTCTGCGGCTAAAAACGCCGCCATTTCCCTCTAAAAAGAAACGCGGACATGAATATCCAAAGCGTCTTTTAGTAGCTAGAGCCTCGTCCTTTAAATCAGAAAAAACCAACAAATCACTAAAACAAACCCCAAAAGAGCGGCCATGACCACAAACCCACGAAATCAAGAAGAGCTCTTAATTTGTCAATCCCTCGCGTGTCCGGGGGGCCCGGGTGGGGTTTTTGCTGCGTTGAGTAAAAATTGAGGGGGGGCAAGCCCCATTACTGTGGTGACCCTCCGTCCAATTCCTTAAAAAGTTTCAGCTTTGCAACCATACTTCCCCCCGGGAAAACCCAAAGCTTTGGTTTCCCGGAAGCGCCCGGCGTGTCATTTGAGGACCACAGCCGATCGCTGGCTGCATGTTTTTTGTTAAAATAGGGGGGGTTCTGATCGCCTTCGATCTCTAACTTTCGTTCTTTTATTAATGGAAACAAATTTTTCAAATGCTTTCGCAGTATTTTGTCCCTTTCGACGGTCCAGAATTTCACCTCTAGCGTCGCAATAAAAACCCCCGTCTGTTCCTCTTAATCATTACCTCGTGTTCCGAAAAAACCCAAAAAAATGAACCGAGGGCCTATTCCATTATTCCATGCACCATTGTTCAGGGGGTCAGCCTGCTTTGAGCACTCTAATTTTTTTCAAAGTAAACTTGCGGTCAACGAGACAACCGGGGAAATCATCAAGGGAAAACCCGGGTGGCTTGTTTAGAACGGGCATTTACCGCCGTTAGGCGGACCCCCCGACTAGAATGAATCCAAATACGGCTTTTTAACCGCAAAAACTTAATATACGCTTTGGAGCAAGTGTTACCGCGGGTGCTGGCACTTGGCTTTTCCCCAATTGATAATCGGGTAAAGGGTTTAGAGTGTACTCATTTTCCCAAATTAGGGGTCTCAAAAAAATCCCGTATCGTTATTTTTCGTCCTACCTCCCCTTCCGGGATGGGTAATTTGCGCGGCCCCGCCCTTCCTTGGGTGTTACCGTTTTTCCCCCGGCTCCCTTCCGGAAAAGAACCCTGATTCCCCGTCACCCGTTACGACCATGGGGGCGCATAACCTACCATCGCAGTTTTTATAAGGCAACTCTTGAAGGGTACTCGCCGGGACGAGCCCGTGCGATCAGCCCAAAGTTAACGGTCACCACGTTCAACGGACACAAGGCCCGATTGATTTTTGGGCTAATAAAAGCGCTCGTTCCCGAAGGTCGGAGCTTTTCTGCATGTATTAGCTCTAGAAATTTCCACAGTTATCCAAATAACTAAGTACGATCCAAGGAACCATAACTGATTTAAAAAGGCCCTTTTGCGGTTTTGCCATAATACGGCCCTTTCTTAGACATGCTGGTTTAATCTTTGAGACAAGCATATGTTACCCGGCAGGATCAACCAAAAATTCTCTCAAAATCTCTCATTTTCTCCGTTTTTAGGAAAAAGCCTTTCCCACCATCGGGGACCCCCCCATCAAAGGGCCCCTGTATTTGATATTGCCCCCGAAATATTGCCATAAAATAAAATCGAAACGTCGCACTCTCGGCAGACGGGTTTTCGACTCACCACGTCCCGCGCTCATATTTTCAGCGGGGCGAGGAAACAACAAGGGTAAAAAGGACGACAAGCGAGTAAGTTGGGCCACCGCACGGCATTCAACTCACACCCCCCCGCAGCCCGATGCTACGATCACAATATGCCCCTATTCCCACAGAAAAAATTTCCGGATGGGGCGGCCCCCACGGGGGGCCGACCACCGCAAAGAAGCTGAACGTGAGGGAACAGGCAGACTACAACACTGTATCCACCCGCTGAACCCAGGAAACACAACCTGTGCCCCATATAT
>JAFNEN010002950.1:0-12291 GCA_019343175.1 Oedothorax gibbosus
ATAGATTCATTATGCATCCGGAATAAATGGTAAAAAACAGGGGACAAAATCTTAATTTTTCAACTAAAATTTAAGAGGGAAAATTGGAATCATAACTTTTGAATAAATTATAACAATCATTTTTAAAAAAATTTATTTGTTAAATAAAAGTTAAAATCATTTTTAAACATCTAAGAATGCAAACGTGATGAATTTAGGACCAATTTATTTCATAAAAGTTTTTGGGAGTGAAATTTATTTTACCATTTTTTTTCATATTTTCATTTAATTAGAACAAACATTATTTAATTCTTCAAAGACATGATTCTTCCATCTAACTATAAATAAGAGCAAGCTCAACTTAGTGAGAAAAAAAATCGCAAGCTGATGATTAAAAATGGAATCATTGGGAGAAAGGGTTTAAACCATGCGTTCCCGAATTGTTGCGAGCAGTGTAATTTGGGAATTAATATTGTTTTACTTTGTGCTTTAAAAAGTGCAAGTGAATAGTTCATTTTCGACGTAAGAATTTAACAACCAAATTTAAACATGCTTCTTCTTCTTCATTGTGCTTGAAAACATTTATAGCAACTAATATTATTTTGCAAAAGTTTTTTAAATTTTGATGATAGGTGACTCTAAATTAAAGGCTGAAATTCTAATTCGCTATTACATATTATTAAATAAATAGAGAGAGTGACCATATTTCATACATTGCCATTTTATTTAAAAGAGATGTAATGAATTTTTTTTATTTAAATACGGTTTGATAGAGATAAGCAAATTGGCCGAAGTACAAACTTGTTTTGGGCTGGAGAGCCCAGTACGGTTAGGCGTTCGCCTTGCATGCGGAAGGTCCCAGTTTGGGTCCGGGCATCGCCAAAAAAACTGCCGACCTATAACGGCCCGTGCAGCCAAAATGTCCGACGAATAATACCCGTGTAGAGGGAAAGTGCACGTTAAATATGCTCCAAAGTCCCAACGCTGCGTACGATGTCGCCCTTAACGGTTGCGTTGGGTGCCTATTCAGGTGTCGGCTCTTCACTTGACTGTGGTTTTAAATTACGACGCCCGTCGCCAATAGCCCTCGTGTAGATCTAGTGCGACGATAATTCAAACCTACCTTCCTACCTACAAACTTGTTTTCGCTGCATGAGGGTCAAGTGTTAATTTTTAACTAAAAATTTAAATTATTTAAAATTTTCAAAGGCAGATTTTTATAGCAACCATGTCAAGGGAAACCACAGAAGGGAATAATTGGTTGAAATCAACAAAATGAATATTTTCACAAATATTTAAATGAACAAGTTTTGTTGAGAAAAATGTATTAAATATTACAATACTTTCCTGTACTTAATAAATCTTAAACGAAATTAACGATTTTTAAGATATATTTCAATAAATTATCTTGTTTTAAATGGAACTATTTACATCCGCGGTAGGATCCTCTTCGTTCAACATTTACAGTTGTTACACTTGTTCAAGTATTTATTTTTACTGGGCTCTTTTCGCAGTTTTTGACTATTAAATTTTAAAAATAATATTTTTGTTAAAAGTTAGAAATGCTTGAAAATAAGCTCAGCTTTGGATCCACAGTATTATCCATCATAATTACAATGATATATAAAATAATTAATGAATTATATTTTATTTAATTTAAGTTTAAAGATTTTTTTTCCAGTTTGAACCAAAAATTCTGGATTGATAAAAAAGAGTCAACTCTTACCAGGCATTTTTACAATAAATATTTTCAAAGAGATGATTAAATGTGCAACAATATGGCAACACAATAAAATGAAAAATTAACAAAATCTTAATAAAATAAATAAAAGCATACTCCCAGTTTCATAAGCATTCGAACCTTTCCCTTTAATACAATTGCTTCTAATGCAACTGACTATTTTATGCTTTTTTGTTATTGGTTTAAATGAAAATATGTAAATCTCATTGAAAGTTTATTTCATTTTGTAAATTTTATATTTTAATTAAGTTCTAGCGTTTATTTCACTCAAGGGCTCATAAAGCACCAAGACCTGACCCTAAACATTTTTACTACACTGTTAAAAATTTTGTGCTTGGTTTCTCCATGATATTGGTTCCTAGTAGCTGCAACGGCTGAATGGTGAAACGTTCCACCATATTTTTGGTATTCGGTTGAACCATTTCTCAGGTTTTTGTTTACAAATCCAGAAAAATGGTTCAACCATACACCAAAAAAAAGGTGAAACATTTCACCATTCAGCCGTTGCAGCTACTAGGAACCAATATCATGGTGAAACCTAGCACCAAATTTTAACAGTGTAGTATTGGCATATTGGTTAGAACATAATTACTAAAAAATAAACAGCTTTGTGATAAATTTATTTTTAGAATTATTTTACAACTTACCTTGTAACTATCTAAATATATAAGACTTTGAACATTATACACACTATCACAACAGAAAATCAAACTTGAAAAAGCTTGTACTTTTTTGATATATTTGCCACCAAATTTAGCTCTCATAATTTCAGAGGTGCTTTCTAGTTCACCCTCATAAAAGTTACCACTGTAATAGGATTCTTTTAATTTAGGTGTACATTTTTAAAGGAAGCCACTGAAATATTTTTGGAATTTAATTAAATTTATTTGATAAAGAATAAATTGTTCTTTTTCATATTTTTTTTTAAACTTTCTAAACCGAATCTTCTGTAAGGCAAACATTGTTTATTTGTAATATGCTGTTGCCATCAACACACTTTGGCTATTGCATAATGGTAGTGCCACATAGAACATTGAAAGCCTTGATTAAACAAATTAAGGTTTATATAAATATCGACGAGAAATATATATTCAAGCTCTATTTACTATACAACTTAGTAAACAGCATCTGTGTAAAGGGCTCACACTGTAACAATACAAAGGAAAAACAAACTTTATTCATCAATTTCGTAGCCTGAATTTTGTAAAAAGTAATTATGAATTGTATTGCAAAAGTATTATTTTAGTTTAAATGTATATATTTCCTATGTAAAGATCTGTAAAGATGATTTCATGTGTAAAGATGACATATATTTGTTTTTGCATGCACAGTATATTATTATTTATTATTGTAAGTCCTTCTCTAAGTTTAATTGTCACAGTTTTAATGATGATTCTCATATATCTTATTCGATTGATTTGGAAAAGGTTTTTTCTACTAAGCTGTGAGGAAGTCAGCAAGTTTAGCCCACTCAAAACCATATCAATTTAATAATTACAATGGATACTTTTTTCAAATTCACTTTATTTAATATTTTGAATATAATATCATCTTTTATATTTTTTTTTAATCAAATTATAAAGTTTTACATATTAACAGATTCACCAGTAGTAATCATTTAATTAAAAGATATAAAATTTAACGATAACATAAGTGAAGAGCTTAGTGGAAGAACGTGCCAAGTGACAAAAAGGTGAAAACGAGAAAATGAGCTTTAAAGTTTTTCGTTTGCACTCAGATCTGTTGAACCGGAACTTGTAAATCGTAAAAAATATACTAAACTTAAAGTTGATGAAAAAGGGGAAACTTGTTATCATTAAAGAAGTTAATAATATGTTCACTGATACGAACTTCGCATTTAAAAAAAAATGTCACTTAGCACGTTCTTTCACTAAGCTCTTCTATTGACAAAATATAACTTTTACAACGTGACATTTTAAAGTAATTTTTTTTAATTTAATTGATACAATTTAATGAGTGATCATCATAACATGAACACTTTTACTTATAAATAAATATAGTTACGTTGACTGTGAATTAAAAGTCCAGTCATTGTTTTAATCTGTTTAGTATCTCATTATATCTGAGACATGTAATATTGCTTGATCTTCCCGCGTTCGTTTTGTCCTTGGACCAGAGAACTATGTTATCTCCTGAAATAAAAAAAAAATCGTTGGAATAGTGAATTAAAGATTTTTTGGAGAATTTAAGATATTTGTTTCCTTTACAGGGTTCATACTCTATCTATGATAGTGAAATTCAGGAGTTTCTAAGGAGTGCAGCGATGTAAATTCAGGAGGTATAGCAAAAACTAATTGTAAATTCAGGAGGTATAACGACCAAAAATGAGGGAAACAATGGGTGTAAATGTTTGTGGAAAATTTGAGGCTTCGGTTAAGCCAACCCCCCTTTTTGGGGAAAAAATTGCCTTTTTTGGCGATATTTTAAATTTCGTGACCTTCGTTTGAATTTCAAGACTTTTTCGACCGGTAGACATCCTGATAAAGTACGAGAGAAAACCGACTGAGAAAGGAAAAAGGATTCATGTCGGCAATTTTTCAGGAGAGGGGGAAAATATCAGGAGATTATACACAAATTTCAGGAGTTATAAGCGGGCCCTTAAAAAATAAAAATGAAATTCATGAGTTTTTCAGGAATTTCAGGAGGCGTACGAACCGTGCTTTAGAATGAAAACTACGTTGTTTTAGTTTTTTTTAATTAAAATTATGCTTCATTTTTATAAAAAATATATACCCGAAATACGCAATGAGAACGCAAACTGAATTGTAAAAGCTCTTCAGAAGTTTTTTTCCCTTGTACCTTCCAACAAACCTTCTTATATTCCGTAAAGAACTCATTCATTTACTTTTGGCACTCCCCTGATTTTTTATAAAATATACTTGGTCTACTTGTGTGCTGTTTACTTGGGTCACTATTCCTACACTCTTAAACAAAAGAGTGAAATTCACTCCTATAGGAGAAGTGCATTTTCGGCACCGGAAAGGAGTGGAAATTAACTCAGACTGAGTTAAAACAGCTCGTTTTAAGAGTGAAGGACGCAGATTGTTTTCTTTTATTTCTTTTATCCACCCCGAAAAAGAGTGAAATTCACTCCTATAGGAGAAGTGCATTTTCGGCACGGAAAGGAGTGGAAATTAACTCAGACTGAGTTAAAACCGCTCGTTTGTTTTAAGAGTGTAATTGGCTTGTATCAAGTGTCCCTAGTTGCTCTTTTTTTTCTTAACCCCGAAACATAGTCATTGTGAATTAACACTATTATACACGAAATAGTAGATAATAGCATAAACAAAAAAAAACTAATTGAAAAAAATTTCCTTTAAACAAAAAAATTTGACCGAAAAATCTTACGGCACAAAAAATTCACTTTCAGTGCATGAAAACGTATTTCTTCGTATAGCTAAACACGTACGCAATGATTCAGCTGTTTGTTTTTCACCATATGATGACCATCAAGACGCTAGTTGTTAAGTATGGAAAAACATATATATTTTTATAAAAAACAAATCATTAAATGGATCTGAACCATTTTTTTACTATATATGAATGAGTGCAACGCATATAATAATTATTTACAGTCCTATTTACAGAGAATGACCCACATACAGAATTTTACTGGTACCCAGAGAGATAATACACTCAGGGCGAAGGTGGGAATCGAACCCGAACCCTGTACAGTGCGCAGACTGTTAGCGTAATGGGATGCGATCAAACCCACTAGGCCACACCCGGCCACTACAGTATGTGTTCAAAACCATAATGAAAAAAAAAGCACATACCATTCTCCGGTCCTGGACTTGAACCGAGTTAGACTCCTTGAACAATTCCTCTTCATAAATTTGATGGCAGATTGAGCGTTCCTGTGCATCCGTGCTTTTTTCTAAAAGAAAGCAGAATATTCGAACAAAATTCATATTGTGAAAGGACACGAATGTATCACAAACAATTTATTTTTAAAAACAAATAAACTAATTTGTCTATAAAAACAGATATACTATGTATCTAAAAAAAAATAATATTTACCCTTTTGCAGGTATCCAATTCTTGAATGACAACAAACGGCACACATTATAGAACCTGCTTACGCCCTGTAGAGTATAAAAGAAAATTTTTATGACTTGGGTAACTTGAGAGCAAAGCCTACACTCTTAAACAATAGAGCGGTTTTAACTCAGTCTGAGTTAATTTCCACTCCTTTCCGTCCGAAAATGCACTTTCCCCCCTAGGAGTGGATTTCACTCTTTTTGCGGAGTGGGTAAAAGAAATAAAACAAACAATCTATGTCCTACACTTTTAAAACGAGTGGTTTTAACTCAGTCTGAGTTAATTTCCACTCCTTTCCGTGCCGAAAATGCACTTCCCTATAGGAGTGGATTTCACTCTTTGTGCGGAGTGGGTTAAAGAAATAAAACAAAACAATCTACGTTCTACACTTTTAAAACGAGCGGTTTTAACTCAGTCTGAGTTAATTTCCACTCCATTTCGGTGCCGAAAATGCACTTCCCCTATAGGAGTGGATTTCACTCTTTTGTTTTAAGAGTGTACTGAATTGATTGTAATATTATTAAGTAATTAACTAAAATAATAAAAAACAACTAAAATTGCACGTTAAAATACCAAATTTCAGGTAATTTCGTTGAGAATTCGCAAGATTATGCGAAATAGAAATAATGTCCTGGCACAAAACAGGGCCTGGCTCTTTCCGAAATACGCCACTGACGCTAGACATCAAACGTCCGCTACTGAATTCGAGTAGGGAAAGCAAAGAAAATAAAAAGGCTTGTTTGTATATTTATTTTATCATTTCGAGAGTAACCGAATACAAAACTTAACTTTTAAATGTTGAAAAACATGAATGAATGAGTGGAAAAAATAATAATTTTAATAAAAATTTAGTACAAACTTGCATTTACTTTCCCTAGTTTCGATGAGGTTTTATTTCTTTTACGTTATGAAAAAACTGTCTTTCTGTGACCTTTATAGATTTGCGAGTACAAAATGTCAAAGCAACTCATAAAATCAAATGAAAAAAAAGGCGCCACATGGATAATAATGCAAAAATATCCCATTTCCAGTCTTTATCTTTTTATCTTCTTATATTAGAAGAGTTACAGAAATAAATTGAAAAAAAAATTTCACTCTCTTTTGATGAGATGGTAAAGTACTTTTGAAGGGGTTTGGTCCAAAAAAATTGCGGGACGAAATTATTGAGGAAAATTTTCAGATGGGGGCGCCATTTTGGGAACCCAAAATAAATTATAAAATAAGGAATTTTGTACTTATTTTTGTTGAATAATTGTCTATGTAACAGACGGTCGGCTCGCCAAGACAGCGATCTCACGAAAAGAATCGCGGCGGCACGCGAGAGAGAAGAAGAAGCGTTTTTTTTCCCCTGCGAACTTTCCATTCGTGAAGAATATATAGACATTCCAAAAATGTAGACGTTTTCTTTTGTGTCGTTTTGAGTGATGTTTTTTTTTATAATATTGCGTTTATCAACTATGTATCTTTAAAATGCCAAGTAAAGCCAGTTTAGTGATGTTGCTGAGTTTATTTTTGCGTATGAAAGAATAACCCAGTTATATCTAACAAAATTAATTGTTAATTGGACCAGCACCCAAAACGGAGCCCTCAAAATTATTGGGGGATAAGTTACGGCCACATAACTGCGGATCTGCAAACCAAAGTGCCTCTGTACTATTCCAGTGGAAAAAAATATTTTCCAAGCCACACACATTTCTCCGGCTGTATTCAATATTTTTACAAACGGATTTTTTGAAGATAAGTATAGCTGACTTTCAAGTCTCTATAATCCTTCATTTTGAAATTGGTTCCAATATTAAAAAAAAATAATAAATAATTTTACAGCAAAATATTCGAACCCATCTCAAAAAGTTGATTATATAGACCTGGAAGTCAGCTACATTTATCGTTGAAAAACCGTTAGTAAAAATATTGAATACAGCCGAAGAAATGTGGCTTTGGAAAATATTTTTTCCACTGGAATTACACAGATTCAACATAGGTTTGGTGACTCGCGGTCATTCATTCGCTGGTAACAGTCGTTTACCCCAAAATTTCAAGTCTCTTTCAAAAACCGGCTCTGATTGATTTTAAGCATTTAAAATTAAAATTCTAAAAATATTACCTACATTTTTCTCTTTTTAGAAAACAGATATGGAAGACAAAACGATCATATATAATCAAATTATTTTGAGTGTATTAATTGGATGGAGATTTCAGAAGAAACATTTATAATGTTAATTATTTCCAAAAGATTGAAAATAAATCAACTACTTCAGTGTAAAAGTCATCTACCTTTTTATCTGTTTGAGCACATCCTAACAGCCAGGTTTGTCACAGTTATGTCGCTGCAACGTAATTTTTTTGTCACTCTAGGTCCGCAGTCGCAATGTGACAAGTATGTGACATCACAGTGATATCGCGTAAGTCGCCGTCACAATGTGACTGGTATGCGATATCAAAGGGGTGTCACTATGCGATTTGCGTGCATCATATTGTGACAAGATGGACTCACAGTGAATGCGTAAGTCCCGTCAAATGTGACGGTATGCGATTCAAAGGGATGTCATATGCAATCTTGCAGTGACATCATATTTGACAAGTATGTGACATACATGTATCGGTAAGTCGCCGTCACAAGTGACTGGATGCGATATCAAAGGGTGTCACTATGCGATCTTGCAGGCCTCATTTGTGACAAGTATTGACATCACAGTGATATCGCGTAAGTCGCCGTCACATGTGATGGTATGCAAATCAAAGGGATTCACTATGCGATCTTGCAGTGCATCAATTGTGACAAGTATGTACACACAGTGATATCGCGTAAGTCGCCGTCCAATGTGACGGTATGCGATATAAAGGGATGTCACTATGCGTCTTGCAGTGACTCATATTGTGACAATATTGACACCGTGTATCGCGTAAGTCGCCTCACAATGTGACTGGTAGCGATATAAAGGGGTGTCCTATGCGATCTTGCAGTGACATAGATTGTACTTGTATGTGATATCGCAGTGATGTCTCAAATCCCAGTCAAAATGCGACTTGCTCGATATCATCGATATCCATTTACGTAGAAGTAGTAACAAAAGCGGACATTCAACCTCTATGTGACAAAAAGTGACTTTGAATTGACTCACAACAATCTTCAGTGACTTGATGTGATATCGCTTTTCGTCACATCTCGTCACATGGCTTTAGGGTAATTTAGAATTACTTTTATGTATATGATAAAAAAAAGTTACCTCGGAATTTAGAGATTTGGACAACTTGCTTCAGATTGCAAAATAGGTTAGAATCCTACTATTGATATCTAAAAGTGAAAAGTTGGAGTAGATTGGCTTGCTTAATATTCGGTTAGTTAGGAAAGTAAGTAAAAGATGTTCTATATAAAGGATCCAGATCCAAGATATCATAATTAAAGTATTAGTTGGCTGTAAGTGACCTCAATTTAAGACGGGACCGCATGAGGCCAAATAAGAGGGCAAAATGGCCAGTTTGCGCCACTTAAGGAAAAAAATACTACGAAAAAATACCATTTTAATTCTAAAATTAAAAAAAAAATACTAAAAAGGATTTAAATCACAAAAAGATACCAAAATGCAGCTCGTATTTTAGAATTTTTTTGTAATTTTAGAATTATTTAAAATACAATATACTCTTTAAACTTATAACTAAACTTTTAATTAATTTTAGAATTTATTTTGAATTATTCTAAAATTACAAAAATATCAAAAAATACAGCGCTTTTGAGATATTTTTATTGACTTAATCCTTTCTAGTATTTTTTTGAATTTTTAAATAAAAGGTATTTTTTGTAATTTTTCCCCTTAAAGTGGCAGGAACATGGCCTTTGCCCACCTATTTGGCCTCCATGTGCTTTCCGTCGTCGTTTCATTGGAGGTCACTAATCACCAATCTAATACTTTAATTTGATATTATGCTATTCCCTTTTTTAAGTCATTTACACATTTTTTAGTTAATTGCATTATTTTAGCCTTATCTGAGTAAATTTTATGAACAGATTGCTCATTTGAGGACGTAATTTTCTTTTTGAATTTCAGAAGGAAGTTTTTTAATGCTAAATTGTTTACTAAATTAGCTTTATTTATACAAATTTCTGAATATGAGTTGACTGCTTATATTCGAGTTAACAAAATTGCTTGAAATAAATCATATAAAAAATTGAAAAAAAATTTTTACGTTTGCACTAAAAATGAGCATTTTCCTTTTGGTACAATGATTTTTCACACTCCAATGTTTAAACAATGAAAATTTTTGTTGTTCTATTTTATTTAAAAAAAAATTAATTAATTAAATTTAATGTTTTTAAAACTAACTTTTATGTGACGTGTTAATCATTCTTTTTATTGATCAAATTTGAATTTCTTTTAGTTTTCTGGTTTGTTCCTGATTGAATTTTATTCAATTAAGCCATCCAGGCAAAACCTTACTGTTTGCTTAAAAGGAATTTTTGATTTATGGGAGCTTTTGCCAAGTTCATTTTCAAGATATTGCAAAAAGGGGGGAAAATGTTGTAATGTTTTATATGCTACATGCATTTTAAAACATGAATAACAATAATATATGGGATATTGGTTTTTCAAAGAAACTGTTTTGCGATTTTTTGTCCATGCTTCTCTACAAAAAGCTGTTTAGTGGGAAATTCAAATAATATTTTTTTCAATAATTTTAAAGATATTTGAAAATATATCTCTCAATTTTAATGATGTATGCCTAAAAAAAAAAAATTAATAAAATATAAGTTGCAAAGACTTTTACTTTCCATGTCTTTAAAACATGTTTTCAACTTTAACCAAAATAACTATTTATAAAGTGCGCTGAAAATAAATTCATTATTAAATTCCTTTAAACAAAAAACTTTACATGGGTTTCCCGAAGCAATCGACTTTTCTTTAGTTATAGATGGCCCTGGCGGGGAGGGTTGACTCCGTTTGCCGGAAAAGGGCCGAGGTTTGGCTTGTGAACTTCAATTTGCCTCTGTAAAAAGGAACACTTGTAAAAAATTTAAAAAAAAAGAGCAGATACCGGGTGGCTTAGCGGGGAGTGTTTAAAACAAAAGAAAAAATAAAAATAATAAGAGACATGGGAAAATTTAATGAATTTATTGCATGGACATATTGGGCAATTAATGATAAAGAGGTTCGAAGTGCCCGCCATATTTAACAAGGCAGCATTAGGCGGTTCTCGAATCCAACCATACTCTATACCCTTACCCATACCTTCCTCCATACTCCTTTTGTTTGGCCAATTACTTTTGTGGAACTTCACAAAAGCTAAAAAAAGCTTCCCCAAAAAAATTGGTCAAACAAAAGGAGTATGGAGGAAGGTTTTGTAAGGAGTAGGATTGATTGTATTCGAGAACCGCCTAACTGCTGTCCTTGTTAAAGATGGGGGGCACTGGGAAACCCCTTTGTCATAAATTGCCCAATTGTCCATTCAATAAACGTCATTCAATCTTTCATGTCCTTATTTGTTTTTATTTTTCATGTGTTTCAAACTACCCGTGGGCCTCCCGGTATTGACATTTTAAATTCATTCCTAAGTTTTTCTTTTTAAAAACGTTTTTTTTTTCATGGAAATTATTGTAAAATTTTTTACATCTTAATAACTTTGTGTTTTTAGTGCTATATTACTCTATTTTCTCTGTTAAAGTTTTTGAACAGTCCTTCCATAAGATTTTCAAATCAATGCTTAACATCCCCGCCAAAACAGAACTTCAAATCGACTTAACTGACTCGTCAAGGTGACTAATTTTTGACTTTATTAAGAGGGATTGTTTAGTCCCATAGAGCTAATGCATTAGTTTTTTAATCCAAATACCGCAAAGTATTGCTTTTCCTGTTGCCCTTTTTTTCCCCCGGGATGAGAATCACCATCCCTCGAAATGAAACAAATTTTGAAACGAAAAAGTTATCTAGTTGTTTTTAAATTTTATTTTTTAAGTTTTAAAAACCCGAGGTCCAGAAAGCAGCACGGTCTTTTCGGACCTTTCCTCACCACTGATCAGGGGTTTAAAATGAAAGGGGCGAAACTCATCTTGAGGTGGTATGGGGCCCAACGAAAGAGGCCTCCCTCAATGCCTACTTGTATAAAGGGTTCTTAAAATCAGTGAACACCATCAAGATGAATCTCTTGTCTACCTCTCACCCAGGGGAGCAGAAAAAAGCATTCCCTTCCGAACATTCCATCAAGTTCAGCTGTGGCTGGGGAAAAGACCTGCCTCCTCAATGTATGAGTGGAAGATTGAGAAAATACGCCTGGTCCCAGTGCACAGTGAGTAAGCAGCAGCGCCTGACGATATTTGAAAATAATTTTTTGCAGCTGCATGAAACACTGGCCAGCTCAAAGTGTAGCTGCAAAAAAAACAAGTCTCAAATGTTTCCCCAGTTCCAAAATTGCCAGGGGACTTGCCTCAATGGGGTCTCTCAAGTTCTCCGAAGATAAAAAAGAACAGGAGGATCATCTGATGTTTTCCCAATGGGGTCGACGAATGAAAAATGAAA
>JAFNEN010002951.1:0-35552 GCA_019343175.1 Oedothorax gibbosus
GAGCATTATTTTTTGTTTTTGAACGTTCTTTTTTACGTCGTATTGGTTTAAATTTCATCATATTTGAGCAGATGCATTTTTCAAAAAACTTTTTTGGAGTTTTATAGATTTTACTACATCATTTTTTTTATTAGTTTTTTTTCACCCAATGTAAAAAAAAGTTATAATTATTTTCCACGGTTGTTTTTTTACGGATCAAACCATTGATGTAAAGTTTTGAAATTTTAAAGGGGGGAGTGGGATAGGTGGGGGTCAAAAATGTCGTTTTCTTTTTTTTTTTTTTTTAAATCTGCTATCTATACTTTAATTTAAACTAAATTATCGTTTTTTTTTATATTTTTTTTTTACGTTTTTCAGAAACTTGTATAATTCTTCCTATAAACCTTAATTTTTTTGCGTTTCCTTTTAAAAGGGTTTTTCAACAGTTGGAACATTTTTTTTTTCATAAACCCTTTTTCCCCTGCGACTGACGAGCACGCACCTCTCTTCCGTAGGACGGGCGAGCCGAGACATGGTTTTTTCCGAAGGGGCCCGTGAACAGACGTTCGCCGACACCTGACCCGGTGAACCATCGGGCTACTTAGATATTTAAAAGCGCATTGGGTTTGGCCTATACTTAGGCCCTCGATATCAAGGGGGAGTTCGAGCCCTGGGGGGTTTAGCATACCCCCGATTGATTTTGCTTGGTTTTTTATTTCATACGAACCCCCTTTTTTCCGGGTTTTGGAAAGCGAAGCGCCTGATTTGTCGGGGTTGGGCCCTCATCCCCTTACGTGCCGCCCGGGGTACTTGGGGGACCCTCTCTCAGTGTTTGCGGCGAAACACCGGGTTTTGACTGATAAGCCCCCATCGCTTCCTTTAAGGGGGGACCCTACATCCCAACACCCCTATTTCAACGGTAATACACGAACATTTGAATCTCCCAAATCCATAGCGGACCTGAACTGCCGTCCCAGGGGCGACTATGGATTTTTCCTTTTCAGGGGCAGGGAAGTTGGGTGTTCCGTTAGCGGGAGGGATTTTAAACTAGCGATGAAAGCACTACAGCGGCCCGACTGTTTCTTGGGAGGGTTGGTGCCTTAAAAAAAGTTATCTCTTTTGAAGGCTCAATGCGAGAGACCAGGGAGGAGGGGACCGGAGTATGACTTTATGGGCTTACGGTATTATGGAGGAGAGCTAACAGGGGGGCCGTGAAAGGGGGTTTTTTTGGGGGATGAGTAA
The DNA here is from genome assembly GCA_019343175.1 of Oedothorax gibbosus. Classification (NCBI taxonomy): domain Eukaryota; kingdom Metazoa; phylum Arthropoda; class Arachnida; order Araneae; family Linyphiidae; genus Oedothorax; species Oedothorax gibbosus. The sequence goes on from JAFNEN010002951.1 coordinate 1,222, forward strand.
GGGGGTTTTGGGGAACAAATTTGGAGTTTTTGGGGTAAGGTTTTTTTGAAGAGGATAAGGGGTTTTGAAAAAAAATTTTTGGTTTTTCATTAAAAGGATTGGCCTGAAGGGTGGGGGGTTTTAAAAGAGTTTCTTGGAAGGGTTTTTCAAACCCCCGGGGGTTGTTTTTCCCCCCGGGATTTTAAAGGCAATAATTTTAAAGGCGCGGAAGACAAAAAGGGGAAAAGAGGGAATAAACGGTATGGGCCCTTTTTATCACAGTCCCCCCCAAGGGGGAAGGCTAGGATTCCCCCCTTTTAAAATAACAAATCAAAACATAAAGTGGAAAAACTGGCCAATCTTGAAATGTGGCTTAAGAAACTTTTGGCAAACAAGGGGACGACTTTGAACGTAAAATCGCCACCAAACGATTTAGGTTAGAAATCACATTTGGCAGAAAGGAGTCCCCTTTCATTCATAAATTAAAAAGTGAGCGCACCCTCAAGGGGGAAATTGGGGAGGGGGTTCCCGCCGATTTACGGGCCGAAGTAAAGGCTGAAATGAAGAACTACGGTTTTCGAATCAAAACTGTTTTTTTTATTTCCCCAATTTTTTTAAGGGGGAGAAGAACTTCTTTTCCCCTTATTTCATAGAGCTTTAAAAAACACAGAACAAAAAAATATAAACATGACCAATTTAAAATTTCCCAAAAGGGCACATTTTGCATTTCAAAAAAACAAGGACCCACACAATGCCACATCCCCAAAGGTACGGTCATGAAAAAATCAGGCTGTTAAACCCCGCTAGGTGTGAAAAAAACGGGGAAGTCATCGACCTGGTTGCCCAACCAAGGGGCCATTGACGCCCAAATGCGTTCTTTGTGGGGGGCCACACACCAAAACGGGGTTTTTCTCAAAGAAACCCCTTCGCAAAAAACAACGGCCAGAATACTGCCGAAACAACATACAAACCCAAAAAACCATTACCAACACAAAAACGTAAACCTGTTCTAAAAACAGACCTTAAAAAACTTTAAAGGGGCAAACCATATAAAACACTCCTCAGGACCGGCTTTGCTATTCAAACGCAGCAGGGGCCGGGAAAACCCCCCTTTTACCACAAAAAACGCCCCCCACTCCATAATTAAGAGGTGGGGACCAACAAAAACCCTTCACAAAAACCCAAAAACACGGGAAACCCAAAGCACCCCAAACAGATTTTAAAGCTCATGAAAAGGGGGAATGTATTTGAAATCCCCGAACTTAAGAAGTTCCTTAAGAACTTCAAATTAAAAAGGGCCTAAACCTATTAAAAATCTGCTACCAAATAAGGTTAGCAAGGTTAGGAAAAGTTAGAAGTTTTTTTGGGACTTTGGGGAAACTAATCACAAAGTGTAATTTGAAATCCCAAAAACTCACAACAAATCAACCCCACTTTCTAAAAAATTCGGCTTTGCCAACCTTTAATGGGCCTTTTAAAAGGGAGATACCCCAGTTAAAAGGGGTTCATCAGGAAACAAAAATTACATCATTTTTTAAACGAACACACTTAAAAACCCCGTGACAAGGCTAGGTTGTAACTACACATGTTTTTGGAATGACAGACACAAACAGGGGGGTGGTGTGGCCATTTATTGTAAAGGGAATTTTTTAAAAAGTACTAGTACATTCTTCCCCCTTAATTCCTTTAGGCGTGCGCTGTAAACTGGAAACAAAATTTTGGTGAAGTGGTTTTTTACTCAGTCTACAACCCGCCGAACTCAAAATTATTAACAGCGATTTTTCTCTCTCATTTTTCGGGGCCTACCAACATTTTTGCAGGAACCAAAATCTAAAAACACCCTTTGGGAAATTTTGGGGGGCAAAAACCCCCCAAACGGTATTTTTCTCAAAAAATTTTCATTTAACCGGGGATATTGGCTGCCCCAAAACAACCCCAACCCATTTCCCGGGGCTATATCGCCAAGACCAGATTCTTAGACAAAATGCCCAAGGGGGATTCCCCACATCCCCTTTAAATTTTCACGACACCCCTTTCTTCTACCATCCCCCCTGTTTTCTTTTTAGGCTCCCAAAAACCCCCTGAGAGATTGGTACAAGACAAAGGGGGAAACATTTCACACTAGTCAGGAAAAAACACAGTAACCCTAACATGACCACCAGTTCATTGAAAAACCCCATTGAACCCCCCCCCAAAAAACAAAACTCAAAAAGACATGACGCTTTTAAAAAACCCCAAAAAACCACACGCACGCTTCCACACTACATGGGGGGGAAAAAAAAATTGGAGAAAAACAATTAAAAGGGTAAAACAAAACCGACCCCCCCCCAAACAAATGGAACAAGCCCAGAGAATTAAAAAACTCACCCTGAAACAAAAAACTGAATGGGAAGACACAGTTATGGGCTCTCCCACAAAATAACACATTTTGGAAAAAGGGCGAAAGCCCAACCCAAAGCCAAACTTATTGGTCCTCTTAAAGGCCCAACCTCACTCATTACACAAAAGGCATGGCAGAGCTAAGCTTCCGCCACACAACCTTTCTCACCCATCGACCCAAAATTTAATTAGAGCGGTTGATAATTAGCAGGAAGTAGAAAACCTTAGAAATTGAGCCCACCCACTATCCCCCACATACACCACGGGAAAAAAAAAAACTCACAAAACACTCGATCCAAAAAAGGGGTTTTTGGGGTTATGCCCAAAAACTCAACACTGCCATCAAAAACATTGACAAGGGGGCATACCCCCCAATCACCAACATCTCAACGTTGCCTTGGTTTAAATTTCCCCCCAGCAATGGAAAAGGGCCATTGTTGTCTTTTCAAAAACTGGGAAAATCCCTCCGACCCAAAACACAGACCTCACCCCCCTTTTTTTGTTTTTTTTTTTGGCAAAACTTTCGAAAATCATTAACATCAGGCTACAACACTTCATCAACGAAAAAACACCCTCACACCAACCATAGGGGGTTTAGAGGGGGACACTCCACAGTCATCGGGTTCCAGAATTTGAAATTTAGGCAGGCTTTTAACAACAAGGAAGCGATAGGGGGATTTTTTTCTGGACGTGAAAAAAGCTTTCGACAGTTTATGGCATGAGGGGTTAATCACAACTCATACAAAAACTTCAAACCCTCATTCACATCCCAACTCATTCATCACAAACAGAGTCTTTCAGTCAAGTCAACAACACACTTTCCACTTCACAAAATCGAGCAGGAGTCCCCCAAGGTGCATTCTGGGCCCCAACACTTTTCAATCTTTCATCAATGACTTCCCCATTTTGACAATTGCATCACAGCCCAGTTTGCAGCGACACAGCCATTCTTGCCAAAACAAACACGGTGACATTGCTTTCCACAAACTTCAGACAGCTTTAAACACAGTCCAAACATGGTGCGAAGATTGGAAAAATTAAGATCAAACGGGCAGAAGAGTGATCAGTCCTATTCAGGGACACAAAAACCAGACAATATGAAAACACACCTTGAGATCTTCGACACAGCCCTTAATACAGTAAACACACCAAACCTCGGTGTTTATTAATGACAGACTTAACTTTCGTGAGCACATAAAGCAAACATTAGGTAAAGCTACGGAGCGTATTAGTTTAAACCCTATCATTGGCAAACACTCCCCCCCATGACACTTAAAAAAACCAGCTCTAAAGACAAAGATTAGGCCAGTTCGCTTGGGATGCCTCTCCGGCTTGGGCTGCAGTCCGAAGAACACACAGAAGAAACTTCAAACATTTCAGACAAAGCACTACTTAGAAAATTTCAAACGCCCTTGGTTTGTTAGGAACTCCATTTTACACCAAAGACCTTGGGATTGACCCCATAACACTGCCATCCTCACTGCTTCACACAAAATACAACACCTCACTACAGAACAGCAACATATGACAAACCCCAACAAATTGCAGACTAGACCCTATTGTTGAACAGAAGTTAAAAAAGTCCCCAGACCATACATCACGACCCAGATTGTGATATTGACTTGCGTGTCCTTGACATGTTCTTTTTGATTTTTTCTTTGACGATGCTTTACGGCATATTTTTTTTGTACATGTTCTGTCCATTTCATTGTTGTTTTTTTTTTAGTTTTTTCTTAAAATGTTTTTATTTTTGATCACTAATAATTTTTTCCCTTTCAGAAATTTTTGATCCTGCTTTGCAGAGCCCTTGGGGGCACCCTTTTCCAGTTTACAGCGAGGACTTTGTCCAATTTTTATTCCAGTCACAAGTTAACCCCTTTTGGGAAGCTTTCGATGAAGGAGTAAGGCGCTTCGCGCCGCACTCGTCGTTAATGTTCGATTTCCGATTTCCGAGAAATTTTTCTCAGGAACTATAAAATATTCAACATTTTTGTTTTATTTTCTTCTTCCCCATTAATAGCTCTTTGATTAAACATGGGAATTATAAAATCTCTGCTCAAAAAAAAATTATATAACTTTAAATCGGATTTTTTTTGTTTTTGTTTTTAACATATTTTAAAAACACACTGGAAAAGTAAATTTTTTTATACTGTGAAAAATCGAAATATCCTCATTTTAATACAAAAATATAGTAGGGGAAAAAACATAAAAAGAATCAAATGAATCGCATATAGTTTCCTGAGAAAAATTTCCTAAAGTTAGTAAAATTAACATGGCGGATAGAACATCCGACTCCCCCTTTAAAGGGATTTTTTTTAATACAAAATTGTCTATATCATGTCAAACTATAATATCTAATGTTTATAAAATATTAAAAGATTCAGTGTATTTCGGAACCAAAATTTGCTTTAAATATAAATTTTTACATTTTATTACATTCCAATCTATCCAATACAGTATACACCTTTAAAATTGTTCTTTTTTTTATAACAAAATAACATACAACTTTATTTAAATCTTGATATTTATTTTCAATAAACACAAGTTTCGAATTTTTATATACATATAGATTATATAATACGGTGCCGGTAGGCTGGGAACTGCAGGCAGGCTGGCTTTTATGTTGTACTTCACAAACTGCTGCTTCAATCGTCAGTACTTTCAGCCCGTATCATTACAGCAGTTTTGTCTTCTGAAAATATGAAACATTTAATATATTTTCATAACTTAATTGGGCTAATCCTTATAAAGGTGATCTAAAAAATAAAAAACAGCAAAGCAACAAACATAGGTTTTGTTCAACTTACAAGTTTAAGTGGAATTTTAACACATCAAATTTACTTAAATTTAAATTTTATGATTTTTTGGCTGTAGAAGTGGGACTTTTTCTTAGTTTATGCATTTAAAAAAATAAAATAGTAAAAAAAATTTCTATATGGATAATTTTCTCAAACATAAATCTCAGAAATAACTTTTTTTTTAAATAATTCTGTTTAAAAAAGTTAGCTGATTTTGAATTTTATTAGCTTCAATTTACTTTGCTTTTAAATATTTCAATTAGATATCTGAGGCTGGTTACCGGTGTTGTTGTTGAGAAGAATGGTGAATGATCAGAAGGTTTTTAAGGACATTTAATTAAACTAATCACATCAAAAACTACATAACAATAAGGAATAAAAAAAAATTGTGTTTCAGGCCACACAGGTCCTTTTGGCTTAAGAGTAGAAAGCAAAAGTAAATGTCTTTTTTTTCGGTTCGATCCACTGGGAATGAATTTGCCCCGCCTTTATGATGCAGGGTTTTTTGTTAAAAATATTTTTAGAATTTATACTATTGGGTGGAAATTTGTTTGACAGAACTTTAGTTTTTCGTAGTTTTAAAGGATTCGGGTGCAAAGAGAAGTACCGTGTGCAAAAGTTTTTACTTCCCAAAATGGGGTGCCGAACAAAGAAAGTTAATAGAAATTAAATTAAACAGATTCACCACAGATCCAAATCTCTATTCCTGGAGCTTGGAATCAACATCCATGGCACAAAATTGTATAAATACTATATTAGAATAATTTTAGTTGTTCCATCGAGTTAATCTCCTAATTTCCTATCCAATATTTTTTTATTTTTTTAAAACCTTTAAAAATTATGTCGAAAGACGTGAAATTCGAAACCCCCAAAAATTTGCACATGTTTGCACATGTTTACAATAATCTGAAAACAATAATAAATTCTAAGCAGTGGAACCTGGTTAAGTAAGTTGTTCCCCCGTAATTCCAAACACTAATGCCCAACGCATCAAATAGTGTACGGTGAATATTCTCAAGGGTCCTGTTTGAAACATACTTAAAAACTTTCTTAATTTATCGTTTTCACAATAAAATAAAGTATACCTACTATTATTGGTCACATTAAATCACCGGAATCAATTTGCTCAACATAGAAGACCAGCAGTACACCTAATAACTACACATCTATTCAACAGTATTAACACAGAGCACACATAAAAATATACAAGTGATTAAAAGCAAAACAAACATACAAGCACATAATAGAGTTATAAAAAAATTGAAATGCATTTTAAATAAATACTAACCTTTTTAAATAATCTATACAATGATTAAGAACTTCGTGTTTTGTGATTAGGTAGGTTTTGGGACATGTATTTTCTGGTTTGTGTACTGTATTCCATTCTGTGATATGTATTCCATATTTTCCCGACACACCATTTGGAATATGAGCCGTTTAACTGACGGATAAAATATTGATGGCTAAATAACGACTACAGCAAAAACAAACTATTATTCTTTTAGTAACATTATTCTTAATAACAAATCAAGCGTCTTATGATTACTGGTAGATTAATATGTTTGAACACTTTCCGACAAAAACTTTCAAAATCCGAAAACCAACTTTAATTTTGCAGTGGGGATTTTTTCATGGCATTTCCACGTAATAGTACACAAGAAAGGGCTGAAACTTCCTTGACTATTCCATAATACCCTCCTCTCCTCTATTTAATTCACTTATAAAAATGTGGTGATTTTTTTTTTACATGGTTTAGTTAATATTTGAGCATTAAATAATAGTGTTAGAAAATATTAAATGATATGAGTACATTCCCTCCCAAAACTGTAAATAATGATAATCAAGAAAAAAAATAGATAAATATAATTATTTTCTAAACATGGTGCCGAAACAGAAATCTGCCCTAGTTAAAAAATAACCCATATACTTATATTGATACTTTTCATGCTCAAAAATATTGTTATCGAAATGTTTCTTTTACTATCAATATCGGATAAGCAATTTTTTAAAAATTACTTTGAAATTTTCGGGTCAAACTCCGAAAAAATTTTAAACAAAAAAAGTAACTAAATTAATTCTATTAACACAAACATCCAGTCGATGTTCCATCAATGATCATATTTTATTTTTCAATTCAAACCAATCGTGGGTTATAAAACCCTTTTTAAGCCCCTAGAACACAGAAAATGATGATTTTTTTAATGTTCTATTCCCTAAATTCAAATCAGAACATAAAACTTTATTAAATTTTCAAGTTCTGAAATAAAATATCCTATTTTTACTCAATTAAAAGGGTAGAAAACCGTGAATCGAATTATTATGACAAAAAAATATTTATGTATTTTTTTAACAAAATCTAGTTACCAAAAAGTATAGTTAAAAAAAATTATAAACAGATGTGCCATCTATCTATAAGATCTTAAACTAACTTATCGATTCCTGAGAAAGAAAAAGTATTTACTTTTCGAAGTGTCATTAAGAATATAATCTTTTTCTTCGGCCGGACATTTATTTGCGTTCGTAAAATTCCTAATTTCTTTTACTTTTATTTTTAAGTCGCTAATTGCAATCAATACTGACTTTTATTTTAGAATAATTAAATCCCTAGGGTTTCTCCTTAGGACCAATGTTCTTCACATGTGAGTTTCGAAAAAACTCATTAAACGAACTAAGTTCGGTTCTCTTAAAGTTATTTAAACAAAAGGTTTATGTGAACAATTGTATCTAGTTTATACTGGAAGCATAATTTTTTTATCATTGTTTCAAGGCTATATCTACATACACAATTTAATGAATGTTTCTTCAAAAAAGTAATTGGATACGCTTTTTAGAAATAGTTTCATTGTTTAATTTCAAAATTATAAAAGGTGTAAATTGAAGAATAAAAGATTTAATTCATAGAAAATAAGACCCATTTAAATATTTTGTATAAGTACTTTTACTTTTTACAACAATAAAAAAAAACAAATAATATAATAATACAAAAATTAAACAATTTATTTATAATAAATTAAAACCTTAAATTTTATAATGAAACCATTTCATAAAATCATTAATTTTTTTATAGCTTTTAAAGTAAATTATTTATTATTTGATAAGTTTCAAAATATTCCATTAAATTTGTACAGCAATTACTGATAAACTTAATCGTCATGCAGACATCTTACTTAGTTAATCTTTTGGTCAAGGACTAAAATGTTTCTTCATTGATTGATAAATGGACTGTTAATTTGGCGTACCGGATATAGATGACTTCTTCTACTCAGCAATGGACGGTTATTAACACCGTATATAAATTGAGGATTTCAGTTGTTTAAGAGTACTTTCAAATGGTCAAATTTGTAAAAAAAAAAATCTTTTGACTGGTGTATAAATTTAATCATTTAATTACTAACAAATTTAACTATCGGTTTCAAATCAAATTTGATTGTAGGAAATTCATTTAAGATTTTAGTGGGAAAAAGACTCAACGTATGAAACCTGAAGTTTTTTACGGTTGCCTCTAATTTTTTTCTAGCAAACCACTACTTTTTAAAACAAATAACTATTGTAGAATGCAATTTTATACAAAATTCCAATTTGCTTTTAAAATGACAAGCATATTCTATACTAGGCTCGACTATTTTAAATATTTCCATCAGGGTACACAGAAAACAACTATCTACTCGTAGTGATAATTTCTTATTTTATATTTATCTTCAAATAAATATAATTTAAATTTCATTATTGTGTATAGTACTGCACATTTCCTGCTGACTATGTCTGTGTAGTCAGTCATGAAAGAACTCGTAAGGTACACATCTTGTTTTATTAAAACATAAGAAAAAAGTAAATACGGTGAAAGAATAAATGTGCAACACGCAACTTATCAAGACATGCGCAACATGGGCTGCTATTGCGATAGACATGCGATTATTTCATTAGCAGATCGCAACATATAGTAAGGTGTACCATCAATACATAATTTAACTCAAAATTATTGGAAAATAAATAGGCTATATTGAAACTAAACTTAAGATTGTTTCGTAAAGGTCAAACGTATTACATTGCACGTTGTTTATTAAAAAAAATACTTTTTTGCTCAGAGATTGATTCAGGACTCTCAAATGGAAACATACAAAATAAGCAGCATATTCAGCAGCATATGTAGATGAGCAGTGCTTAAATGGCAAACTTTATGGTTCTTTTCTTGGCTTGATTAAAGGACAGAAATTTGACGGACACTACATTTAACGTTTATGCACCTTATGAAAAAAAATATTTAATTCCAAACGAAAATATAGTTAATTTTTTAAAAAACAAATAAGAAGTGGAGGTACGTCATCTACCCGCATCGGAATTCGGTCATTTTTTTTAAAAATGCTATAGAATATTTAAATAAAATCAATTCAGTTACGGAATTCCTTACGCTGTGCAGTCCAAAAATTACAAATAATGGATAGAAACTACTTTTTTTTCCTTAACTGCTCGCAACAAAGTCGTGTGCTTCGAAATGATTTGCGGTCAAATTCTCATAAATGAAATTAAATTGTTCTCTTTCTGACTACAAAAGGAAAAATCGAAGAAAATATCATCTGCCGTTATTAAAAGAGAACGTTTAAATGGTAATATAGAGGTCATCTATTTTAGGTGGAAAGATAACCTATAGAAAAAATTGCTTTCTTTTGCAATTTCTTATTTGATTTTTTAAATCGGTATTTTTTTCGTATCTGGAGAACTTGTGTATCTTCGCTGATGTTATACCCTCATCGCTTACATTGTAAAAAGTCAATAATTTACCAAGCACCCTTCACACCGTTCTCACAGGCACTATCAATATGAGGTTTAAGATGTCAGAATATTTGCTAAACGCGTATTTCGACGAAGAAAGAGGGGGTGACAATAATTTCTTTTTAAGAAAAATAAAAACTAGTCCAGACGAAGTCAACATTAATAAAAGATAAGGAAATATATACAACCGACTTTTAACGAATTGGTTCCGGATTTTTTTGACAATCGGCCCAAAAAGATAGAAAAGGGAAAAAAGAACCGAAACGAGAAAAAAGGCAGGAATCATTCTTTCCTTTTTTTTTCGTATGGGGAAGTTGTTGAAGCAGTAAAGGGATTTTTTATTATTTATATCTTGATAAAAAAAAAGCCAAATTTTAAAAGGGTTCTTTCTGTTTCTAGAATGTAAAGATTTCCGAATTATTTTTATATCATTGAATAACTAAAACATTCCACTGGAGTTCAACTTTTTTTTTAACTAAATGTCCACACAGAATCCTTTTTACTAAAGCATGAAAGTGCGATCATGGGGAACAGTTACAAACTTTTATGCGTTATCGTCTATATAATAACTTAACTTTAATAATAACTTTCGCATCTTTTCATAGACAGATAGATACACTATGAATATAATGAGAAAATATGAGTTTGCGAATTTAGATATGAATTTATTTTCAAAATCGAGTTCTTATATAATTAAAAAATTAAATTTAAAATGTTTTTAACAAAAATGTGCCTTACTCTAATAATGTATATTGACTATGAACCGGTTCAAACTATAATTTATATAGTTTATTTAGTATGTTTTAATGTGTTGTCAAATGTAGTACTTTGACATAGCATAAAACCATAGTACTGACTTTCTTCTGGAATATGTTTAACCCATTGCTCAAGGCACTAATTGAAAAATGCAAACACATTTTTAAAGAATGAATTTAATGAGAAGTTATTTTAGCTTAAGGCTTGGGCCCAGGGCCAACGTTACTCCATTCGACGGTGTTTTTTAAATTGATTGTTCAATTAAAATTAAACACGTATGTAAGTGATTGTATCCCGTTATGCCCGCGGTAGGTTGTTATGAATAATGTGCAATACACCCCTAAACTTTGGCTATTGGCAAAGGTTCTCATAGATTTGGATGCAGCTGTTAAGTACGCGACACCGTAGTAAGGCGCATAAAGATCATCATATATGCATATCACCGTACTACGAACACTAAACCGGATTTGAAGTGTGCCAATGTAGGATTTTCCCCTCCTATGGCGAAAAGAAAACAACTTTGGGTTCAATAAATAACGTTCTTTTGGTTCAATAAATAAAGTTCGTAACTATATCTTGTCACTAACTTCAACATAATTACGCACCACTGTATAAAAAAGATGGGCAGAGAGCATTGGGCTAACGCAGACAAGATTTTAATGATAAGATCAGAACATAAATATATACAAGACAGAAAACTAAAAAATTTACATAATGTCATCTTCTCAATGCGTTTAACAGTTTATATTTTAGGAGAAATATTTGTTTCGCTTACGTTAGTATTGAGGTTTCAGATAAAATGTAACAGTGATGAACTAAGCATAAGTTATGTGCTTCTCCATTAATTTTTTCTTTACACTTTTGCAAAAAAATTAAATTGCTACACATATTCTATTCTACACCGAATTCTCTTATGTAATTGGCATTTGACTCTGTAAATTTATTATATTATGGGTTACACTTGGACTTCAGTTCACACTCTTCTCTGTACTAATCCGAAGACTTTCTCGGTACACTAAATGTCTTCATTTTTTTTATCACGAACTACAGCGTATGATCAAAGTGCTATCGACGAGGCAGTCCAAGGTTTGCTAAGAAGAAAAATTCCTGAATCGGGAAAAAGTGCGAAAAAAAACCATTTTTTTATTCAGTTACTCATCAGATTTGCTTACATAATTGAAATAATAATAAAGGCGTTTTTATTTAACTTAAACAAGGTTCAAAATTTCCATGAAATGGTCTTTTTAATACTCTCGAAGAAAACGCAGAACCTCAGTATATAGCGGACATGCCCGTACTGCGACGTAATTCATATACGATAAATCTTCTTGATAAACAAAATTATTTTTAATGCAAATACTCATAGAGGGTGAATTCTGATAAATCTTTATTTTTAAAACACTACCTACAAACATTAATGAGTAGGGGGAACCAGGGGCATATCCCCACTCGAAGTTTTTTGCTTGTAACTTTTAAAAAACACTATTTATGATGTGTAAAAGCAGATAATTTATACTTCTAAAGTAGTAAAACAATATATATTAGTATTTTTCTGTAGTATTAACTGCAATAGTAGTAAAATATAATTATTTAAAAATTTAGCTTTGGGTCATGTATCCCAATGCATAGGGATACATGACCCACCTATTAGGGATACGTGACCCACCCAGAATGTGGTAGTATAACTTAAAATAAACAAAACACTTTTACCAAATAACAAAACTAACATCATATTATAAAGTTTATATAGTTTTATAGTATTTTCAGACAAAATTATTACTTTTTATTTTTATCTCATTAATTATGCTTATATTAAAGAAATAATCAAATTTAAAAGTAAATTCTGTTCGAAATACAAAACTGGGGCTTCTTTTATTTTGCAGAGAAAACACATAAGGTTGAAGAATCGCTACTATTTTATCAATACCATTTTTGGGGTGTATTATCCATTTTAGGACATTTAAAACACTTTCCATCGATTTTTTGCATATTGAATTGTAAGCTCGTTAAAAAAATTCCCTTGTACCTTCCAAACAAACCTTATAAATTTGTTAATGACCCAGTCAATTACTTTTTGGGACTCCCATGATTTTTTAAAAAAATTTACTTGGTCTACTTCTGTCTACTTTTGTGTTGTTTACTTGGGTCACATATCCCTAATTGGTTTTTAGTCACTTATCCCTAGTTGCACTTTTTTTGTTTAATCCCAAAACAAAGTCATTTGCGAGTAATTACATTAGCAATATTATGCATGAAAACTGTAGCTAATAGCATGAACTAAACAAATAACTAATTGAAAAACTCTTTCTTTTAAACCAAAAAATGTAGACCGAAAAACCTTACGGCCTCAAAGATTTACTTTCAGTGCATGAAAACGTATTTCTTCGCATAATTTAACAAATACGCAATGATTCAGCTCGTTTTTTCACCATGTGATCAACTAGCTGAAAGGAAAAAGTGATGCCACTTTCAACTCACAAAACTTTTCCATTGATGAGAAAAAGGCATTGGGTCATGTATCCTTAGGGGTCAAATGTCCCTAGTTCCCCTAGTATTAGAAGTCAGAACTAAACCTTAATGTTTGATGCATTAATTCTTAAAAATAGCATTATTCCTATCTGATATTCGTTTATATAATTATTGCATCACTTTTTAAATGGCATGGTAATGAAAAAGTACATCTTATTTTTTACAAAGCATTCCTAACATGACTTATGACTTTCTTGGTGGGGGGCAAGTTCGCCAAGCACTGCGACCTCAAGTCTATTGTACTCAACCCCAGAAATGACACAGGCACAAGATACACACAAAGAAAGAGACGACACAAACACATAGACAAATAACAACATTTATTGAAGGATGCAAACACCCATGCCTTTACCGGGATTCGAACCCGAACCCTTAAGCTCCAAAGGTTAGCTCCCTAACCGTCTGTGCAACCTGGTCGGCTTTTATTGACGAACACAAACATCCATGCCTTACCGGGATTCGAACCCGAACCCTTAAGATTCCTAACATTCTTTCGCATCAAATAATAAAATTATTTTTTAGGGCTTAAAGACATTGATTTCTTTCTATAAAAATATTTCGCTTAATGCAATTTTTTGGACAACATATCTAAGGGCATTTCCACGCGTGACTTACACTACATCGGACGATTTAACAAATTTCGTATGCGTAGTTCATAATTATTTTCTACTTATTCAAAAAAAAATATTGTACGCCAGTTTACCCCTGAACATATACTATTTTTAGAAATCATAAAACACCATTTTCATTTAGTATGTCACTAAAAAATAATAAAAATGTCATACTGTGACTTACACAATATGAAAGGAAGTCGAGTTTTGGTTATTATTTAAAACTCTCATTTCTTCTTCATAGTGCAGTAAATCAACATTCTACCAGTGCTTAATTTAAGTACAAGGTTTAAAGCTAAATAATTTAATTGCAAAAAAGTGTGGAAATATCATAGGAAATAATTTATTAACAGTTTTGTGCGTGACTTACACGACATTCAATTTGTGACTTACACTACATCATGTGGATTGTATCACAGATATGGAAATTTAGGCAATAATAACATGTATGTAAATAATTTTGAACATGGTAAGTTAAGAATTGCATACATGGTAAAATCATAGTTAGAAAAAGTTACACAACGTCCCCTAAAGTTTGTTTCTGGTAATTTCTTAATTCTTTCTTCAATAGAATTGTCTGAAAAACCTTCCTTCTCAGGCCACGCAAAAAGACTTCCTGACCATCGCAGATGTTTCAGTTTTATTAAATAAGCATCTTTAACTTAACATTTGCCCCACAAAATATTTAACGATAATTTTCCTACAAAAGGAACTAAAGCTCTTCTTTCAGCATCAAATTCATTTTCAGAATTTTGCTGAGAGATATTTCCTTTTACAACATTTCTATTTGTTTAATCAGCCGTGCTGTTCTTTTGGGGATTTAATGAAATATTGGCAGTTTTAAGTAAGTATTTGTTTAATTTTAAAAAGCAGAGCAATTTTTGAGTGTCAGGAATCGGAAATATTTATTTTCCTTTGATGAGCAAATATCATTTAATCTACCTATTTCGCCCTTTATACAATTGTCAGAAATGTATAATAGTGATATTTTTGGGCAGATTTCTTATGCAAAGTGAAAAAATCTTTAGCAGAATGTGGGTCAATTTTCCTGGAAGGTGTGACTGCTTTTATCCCCTCCTCACTGTATCACCAAGTCCATCAAATGGTCCTTTTTCATGACTAAAGGTAAAGATGACCAACATTGGTGGCAGAGAAATGCTTTTCAATGTTGTCTAACGGTTGGAACATTGCAATAGATGTGGTGTATTTTTAGTTAAAGTGTTGTCCGTAAAGTCGTTTTTGCTTTCCTTTTCTTTAAAGGTTTGAAATTTTCCACATGCTTAAAGTCTTTCTCTTTGCTCTTTTTTTTCTTTTAACTGTTGATTTAGCCATCTTAAATTAAAATTATCAAAATATAAGAAATCTACAAATATTATAGCTAATCTATAATAGATAAATAAAACAGAAACTGTGACTGACACTACATTGTGACTTACACTACAAAGCTAAAATGTGTTATAAATAGAGAAAATGCTTTTTATTTTAAAATTAAAAAGGTGTGGAATTACGCAGAGGTTACTATAGAAAGAAAATATCGTAAAAATTTTGAATTAAAGCTTTATTTTAAAAAGTTATAGAAACTTTTATATCTTTTCGTGACTTACACTACAGTCAAAAATGAGATTTTTATCTTTCTAATTAAGTATCTTTTAGTAATAAATGCCGATTAATAATGTGTTTTTAAGATAGTTCTGATAATCTATTTTAATAATTTTTCCAAAAAATCTGATAAAATGTGTTTCTTACCTTAAAATTCCTGGGTTCAAAATGATGAAAAAACACGAGACCATGCTTTCAAAACAAAGCAGCCATTTTGAAGCTGTTGTGTTGCCAAATATGAAACAATAATAGTTGTTGATACAAAAAAAATAAAATTCAAACTTTTCTTAAGCACATACTATAAAAGTTACAACTGTAGGAAGAAAAAAATTTCAGTTGTGGTATCATTTTACGTGGAATTAACCCTAAGTATAAAAATACCACCAAAGCTACTTCAACAAATTTCTTTCAATAAAAAACACAAGCATCATTACTTTAAGTTGTTTTTATCAACTGATATAAAACTACAATTGGTCGTTAAAAAAAGTTTATAGTTGAAATTGTATTATGAAATGACTTTAAATGGGAGAAATACTGGTCATAATTCGAAATATGTGGAATTTAACAGAGACTATCATTAAGCAATGGAATTTTGTTTAACGAATATTAATGGAGCAATAAATAATGGAGTTATGGAGTCAGATAAGGAGGCAGGTAGAAGTAAGTGAAAAGTCCCCGTCTTGATTTGCAGTGATCAGGTTCAAAAAACATCTGAGACATCTTTCAATCATATCAGTTAGAGAACTATTCGAAGATGTCTCAACTTTATTCCATTGTTCCATCGATCTAATATTTCATTATTGTTGTTTGCATTTAATTGCAGTTTTGTTTTTTATCGAGAAAAACATCATAACTCAACGAATATTTAGAGTCTTCCTTCGGTACTTCATTTGCAGAACTTGTCTCTATTTTAATTACAAAATAAATTTTGTAATTAAAAACTTCTTCAACGCAAATACAATTAATAAAATTAAAATTCTTCGGCACTAAATTAAATCAACTACAACATAAATGCACATACACTCCGGTACACACCTGAACCTAGGAGGATATAATGAATTCCTCCTAGACCATTATATCCTTCTAGAACATTATATCCTCCTAGACCTGAACTATAAAGATGGAATGACTGGCCACATTTTTCGGGTTTCCAACAGGTTTTGAGAGAAAGTTTCTTCTCATTCGGAACACCCGACCCACCGAACAGGACGGAAAGCGTATCCGGAGAACTTATCTACCCTTACAAGTTGAGTAGGCTGTGCTGCAGTTGTGATAAAAGTAGTTTTTAGTGTTTGGCGATATTGAGACGGCCTCACTTGTTTTTCCCGCCAAACACCTCCATCTTATTCTCACATCCACGACATCATCAGAATACTTACTGAAAACAAAGTCAACAAAATCACTTAAAATCTAAACGGATCTCCCTGAAATACATCGGGAATCAAGTAGGTGGAAATAAGGAAGGATGTTCCGAATTCCTTGCACCCGTTACACTGTGAAGAAGAATGCAGCGTTCTCATGTGGGTCGGGTCCTCAGGAGGAATTCCTGGAAAGGTGCTTCGTCGATTAAATTAACTTCGTGATTGTTTCTCTTGCGCTTCTTGGAATAAGAAACTTCATTCCTCTTGGGTAAAATAACATTCTCTTAAGGTAGACCTCTACCATGAAAATCGAAAAATAATTTTAAATTGTCGAAAAAAAATTATTATCTGAAATGATACTTTACATATTGAAAAATATGTTGTCTAAATTTGGTAGTCGTCAGCAGTTTGGTTAATGTGTTTTGCTTACAATTTAGATGACATGTATAAGTACTTTTTATAACAACTAAAATCTTTAACCGTGTTTTTCTCGGAAACATATTTCTGAGCTTTGACCTTCTTCGAACCGCTAAAGCTCAAAAGAAAATCATCCTATTAAGTTAATTTTTCATTTGTGTTATTCCATATGATGTAGTAAACAAACCTATGTTAAGTTTTTATGAAATATAATTGTCTAAGTTTTTAAAAAAAAGTACATTTTACATTGAAAATGTGTTCTTTTTCTCAAACAATTGAGTGTCCTTGACAATTAGTTTTGCCAAAAAATTATTTTTTATTATTTTCAAAATGTATCAACATAGTTTTGTTCTACACACATGTATAATGATGTAAAAAACAAATTAGACTTGAATCTATAAATGTAAGGAAGGAGTATCGGGCTTTAAATATTTGAAAAAATCAGGGTGAAATGTCAACCTTTTTGCCCATAAACTAAAAAATAATAATAATTTTTTAACGTAGTTGTTCTAATATTCATATATTTCAACTATGCTGAAAATGTTAAGTGAAAATATTAAGAAATAAAAAATTAAGCCTTCTAAAGTAGAGATCTACCTTAAAATTTAAACTATGTTTAACGCAATTCCATACGTGACGGAATGACATTTTGAATTGTAGAATTGAAGTAAAACAATTACCACGAAGCTATTTTTAAAGGAAAATTGGTTTTTCAGTTTATATATGAGACGACAATATTCCCACTATTAAAATACCTTCAATATTAAAATCATACACCTTTGTCAATCTACTTAATCATACAACGTTGTCAACCTAACTGGATTTTATCCTTGACACGTGCGTACAAAAAAGCGCTTGCTCAGCTCGGTTCTCACGAGAATGACCAACCACGTGATCGTCTCCACTAAAGCAAATCTGTAAGTTTAAATGCGCACTTTTTAACCAGACCTCGCCATGTGAAGATGTGTTTGTAGTGGCCGTCTTGGCCGTTGCTAAAGAAGGTACCTAAAATAAAGAACAATGATGTCCAGCAGTGTTCTCCACTCCTTGTGATGTAAAATTCATCACATATATTACTGTTAAAGATTAAAAGATAATAAAAAAAGTTGAAATTTTTTTTAAGTATTTTATCATTTCATTATTGACTAAATTCTTTTTGTGTGACGGAATAACATTTTTGCAACCACGACTGCATCCTGGTACTTAAAAATGGGTACTTCAGTGAATTTACATTACATTGAGTTTTTAAACTAATGCATATCTTAAATATGATATATAAGCAATGTAAAATTATAATTTAGAGCAACCTACCTGTAATACGGTTTAAGTTATTAACTGTCATTTGACGCACGGAAAAAAAAAGGTATGTAACCGTTACCAAATATATTTGGTGATCAGTATTTACTTGCGGTTACCAAATTATGCTTGCGTTTAACAAAAACTTTTGCTACTCCCTAGCAAAATCCTTTGCTCAAAATCTAGACCGCTCCGATTGGCTGGCAGCTTGGAATCATGGGTGTTTGGCGGCAATAAACAACATTTACAATGGCGGACGCAGGGTGTGCGAATTTACTAAAAGCTTGGGGATTTTCTCATACAAAAGTTTCAAGGTAAGAGATAATTTATTGTGTTTTATAATGTGTATATTTAGGTAAATATTGAAATGTGTAGCTTATATTAGCTAAATATATTTTTAACTTTTCTAATTTTAAGTTAGTCACATCAGATTAATATACTCTGTACACTACTTTCCATGTGCTTCGAAACGTAAGATGTTTCTTATATTTTCAGATTTCCATTTTCATAATCATTTGTTATATTTAGAGTTTGCTATTGAATGTTTTATCTCAATATACCTTTTTTTAAATATATTATTATAGTTATATATATTTTTAATACGCCATTAGGTTTAAAGTCGGCGTGTCTCGTATTTTTTCCTTTTGTTCGGTTACTTCCGCATACCTGCCAAGTACTACGGATTGTCCGTAGTTTCTACGGACGAGGTTATCAAACTACGGAGTTACGGAAACACAGTTAAAACTACGGATAAGCTTTGATCAAAAATACAAAATTTATTTGGAGATTTGTTTCGCCTTGTATTAGTAATTGTGTAGCATTTAATGAAACAATCGTTCGTCGCCTAGAAAAACAAGGCTGATGATTTTAATGGGATTTTTTTTTAAAAAATCTAAACGATGTATATTTCATTTGCGGAAATAAAATGCCCAATGCGGATCAAAGTATTTTTCTTATTCGTGCGGAAAGTAAACCTACCCACGACGACTTGTAACATTTGCTAAGTAGCCGCGAAATCGCAGATGGTTAGTGTTCTTTTTAAAGTTCTACTTGTGATCAGATTTTTCAACCAGCCGCTTTGCCTAGTAATATTTGCTAGTTACAGTAGTAAACGTAATCGCAGTAGGATCTCGTTTATTTTTTAAAGTTTTCTCTCTGAAAAAATCGCTTAACCAAACCACAACTCCTCGCAATATTTACTGGTTCGCAGCGTAATCGTCGTATGATCAGGGTTTCGTTTCTTTTTTAGTTCAGGATAGATCAGTCAACCAAATGTTAGGTACTTTATTACTTTAAAAAATTACGATCCGTGGCGCCAAGGCCCGCTACTTTGGAATTTTTTTTGTTGCTGAGTGAATTTCATTGTGTTTTTAATTGAAACTAAAGAAGTTTTTAAATTCGGAAAGGTTTGCGGTGAAATCGTATTTTTTGTTTGATTTCCCATAAAATGACCGACTTTGGTATTTGATTTTTTCTCCATCGATCGGCCGATTGAAAATAAGAACAACCGGCAATCGAAATTTTTGAGTGTTTGGGAAATATTCGCAATATAATTGGTAAATAATCGCCCCCCCCCCCCCCCCCCCGCCAAAGAGACTACGGGCATGCCTCTAAGGAATATATGCAGTTCCGTTTTAAATTTTTAAAATTTTTTTGATGTTTAATTTATGTATTATTCCACTCTTTATGCATTTCTCTGTCAGTAATATTTGGCATTTGAAAATTCCAATATATTAAATCCTTTTAATGTAAAATTTTAGTTCTTTTAAATTTTATATTGCCAGGGTTGAAAAAATAGTCAGACTACAATTTAATTTTAATATGAATTTCCTAAACAAAAAAATTTTCGCTTGTGTTGGAATTCAACGATTTTGTGACTCTTACGAAATTTAATTTTTGCAAATTGTACTAAATTATTGCATAAAAAGTCAATTTACCAATAATTTGACAAAAGCAATTTTGTGTTTTATTTAAACTTAATTATTATATACTTCAGTTTTTAAGATGCTTTTGATGATTATATTTTTGAACAGCTTTATTATTTTTTTATATTAAAAATTTTCATAGAGTTTACTAAAGATAACAATGAATCAAGATTAAAATTATATTTAATTTTTACATTGTATATTATGAAATCGAAACTGATTTTTGTTGTTGTTTTGCTTTTAGATGAATATGTGGATGAATAGTCTCTTAAGTCCTTATATAACGCCTGATTTATGTGCTGAATTGGTGCCGAGGTCAATATTTCAGGTCAAATGTCTAATTAAAAAAAATGTATTTTTATGTAAGACATTTCTTTTAGTATCTTTGTTTTTATATCTTTGAAATAAATACTTTTGGACTTTTGACCTTTGTTTTAGTATCTTTGTCCTTTAGTATCTTTATTATGTCTGAAATAAATACTCTTTCTGAACTTTCTGGGTTTTTGTTTTAGTTTTTCCAGCGCTAATGAGTGACTGATAATTATAGTAAAAGATATATTTTAAAGTTCATATTTAAAAAATTAAATTTTTCATATGTTGCCCTTCAATTTAAAACTAACTTCATATAGTTTCACGAGTTTTTACTGAGTCATGGATGCTATTTTGGGTAAGTATTGTCACCAGCTTAATAAACTCAATCGAAACAAAATAGGAAGCCAGTTTTATGATGCTTTATTTTTATAACATGCAAAACCTAAATTTAGTTTAAATAACTACTTTTACAATTTTTGCTGCAGGTACCAAAAAATTGTCCATTTTTAAAATTGATTGCTTAAAAACCAGAAATGAAGTAATTCAAATTGGATGGAAAACACAGCTTTAAATTGGATGAAAAACACAGCTTTAAATTACTTTAAAAACAAGATATAGTTCAGTTAGACTTAGTCATAATATTTATAGGCACCTTTGAGCCCAACACACCAGTCATGAGTAGGCTAACACTGCCTAGTGTGTTGGGCTGCAAGGTACCTATAGATATTATGACGGATGTCCAACTAGACTACACCTTGTTTTTAAGGTAATTTAAAGCTCTGTTTTAACATCCATTTTAATTACTTCATTACGGGTTTTTAAGCAATCTATTTTAATGTGGCCCATTTAACTTGATTAAATATTTGGTAATCTATAACAAATACTTTTAATTCGTTTGGTTCTGTATAGTAAATAATTGGTACTTGACAACAAATATTTGGTAGAATATAACATGTGCGTTAAAATCGTTTGGTAAATCTCACCAAATATTTGGTACTAGATAAAAAAATATTTGTTAACATAACCAATTATTTTAATTGGTTTTGGTAATTTTTACCAAATATTTGGTATTCGATAATAAATATTTGGTAATATATACCTAATACGTTTAGTTCATTTGGTAAATTCGACCAAATTTTTGGTCCTTGAAAACAAATGTTTGGTAATTAATAGCAAGTATACTTTTCTCGTTTGGTACGGTTTAATAAATATTTAGTAACGAAAACCAAATACATTGTGATAGTTACCAAATTTATTTAGTATTAGCTACAAAATTACATAGTAGCTGGTACCAAATTTTCGTTACCAAATCATTTGGTAACGTGTACAAAATACCTACTTAACTCATATACGACCAAATAATTTGGTACTGGTTACTCAAATTTGGTAATGGTTACTAAATTTTTTTTTCAGTGCGGGACGGAATGACCGTGACGGAATGACTAAAAGTTTAATAAATTTTATATTAAATTGTAAAGAAATAAAGTATGTAAAGTAATAAATTTAATATTTTTATTATCAAGAATACTCATAAGATATTAAATATTACATTATATACATTGTTTCACACGTGAAAGGGATTTTAAACACGTATCAAGGACGATTTCCAACTCGTTGAAATGCTGGCTGAATTGGTAGAGCCAACCCATCGTTTTTGTCCACTAGGCATCGATCTTCTTTTTAGGGAAATGTGAATACATGTCCTTTATCGTCCCCTGCTTTCTTAAACCATAATTTGAAAACTTGGAATATATTTTTAAACTTAATTTGTAAAAATTAAAAAAATTTCAATTTTTTTTATTTTATCGAATTTAACATTTTTATGGAATTGCCCTTTAAAGTTTATTGTCTAAAAATTTGGTTTTCGATGTGAACACTTCTGCTTGTCTATTTCTGCTTGCCCCTGTGAAATCACGCACCAACACACGTCCGACTCCCAATGGTTTTCCATGGGCAAGTGACGAGGTCGGCACTTGATCCTGCATCCTATACACTGCAGAAAATTGATGGAATGTTACTTCATAAACGAGTTGAAAACTCTCAAGATTTGCCGGCAGCGTTTTTACGGAGTACGTCTCACCAATTTTTTACTGTGTACAAAATTTTATGAGATGCCTAGAAAGGCTCGAACTCCCAAAGCCTCAGCCACTAAGCGGAGGTCTTTTAGAACGCATACACGGAAAAAACGAAGCGGCTCCTTTTCTGGTTGGTGGTTCTCGGTGAGATTCAGAACCACAAGATGACGAAGTACGTACAATTAGAGGAGTTGGACATTAACATTACGTTTTACTGCTGAATGAAAACAAAAACACTTTTTGGTTTTGTTTGTAAATTTAGATACTTTGCTATCAATACTTTGGAAGAACTTTATTTTTTTAATAATGCATTAGGTCAAAATATGAAAATTTATGCATCAAGACAAAACTAATGAATTACCGTCGGTATCTTTGGCTATGGAGAGTAACTTCGGTCCATCGGAAAAAATATTTGTATTTCCCTTCATAAAATGATCCGATCTTAAATTGTTTGACATTTTTGGATAGGTGGAAACATTGCCTTTCAATTCATGTAAAAAATATATATATTATTCTAATTTTGGCGACATCACAAATGACGTTTGTTTTCTTACGAGCATTTAATGACAAAAATCTATTTCTTCCAACTTTTGTCAGGAACACCTAAGAAAGTATTGAAAATAGCTAAATTAAACACACTATACTATGCTTTTATTTATGAGGATGAATATTGAACCATTTGTTTTAATATAAGTTGAATACTTTTTATGCTATATTTAATTATTGGTCACTGGGAAACTTTTGCCGATGAATGCGGGTAACTTTTGTCCAATAGGTAAGGATTTCTTTATGTAACTTTACACTTAAGTTAATTTTCCAATATTAAAATCGAAGTCTACGTTTATTCTTTTAGGGAGCGATCAATCGTGTTATTCATAGTGTAATGTCATTCTACGATGCAATGCAATGCAAATATTAAGCTATAAACCATTTTTAATAACTTTGTAACTTGTATGTTTAATCATTTTTATGTTTATACATTTTATTATTACTATTTAATTCTGTAACACAGCCCATAAAGTTGCTAAAATATATGTTTCTTATGTATTTCATGCTTGGACCAAAGTTACCACAGTCCTTTTTTTTAAACTAACACCATTTTTAAATAAAAAAAATTATAAAATTTAACAAAATGCTTACAAATTATTTCTTTTACTTCAATACTTAAAATGCATGGTGATTTCAATGTGTTTAAATAGTTTTGTAGCTTAATTTTCACTTTTCTTGTAAAAAACCTAGGATTTTGGACCAAAGTTAACCGCATTGACGGTAGTTCTAAATAATTTTATGAAGTTGCTAGGATATTTAATATTAGTGTATTGATTTGAGAAGTAATTATGTATTAAGAGAAAAATAAAGGCAATGCAAATAGCCAATGATAAAAATTTACATTTAAATAAAAAAAAGGTGGGAAAAATAGTGAGAGAGGGAAAAAAATACTTAAAACAAGAAGTTCATAAAGAACTAAAATAGCCTACTTTCCTGTTACTTAAATACTTACTGAAGTTCTAATCGGGAAAAAAAACTATGTTCCAAAAGTAAATATCATCAACAGCCGTTTCTACACTAGATTTATACACATTAGAAAAAAAAAATCGAAACACAGCACCCAGCTATAATTTAAACTTCTAAAAGCCAAAATCAACTATTTTCCTTAATATTCTTTCGCAAATTAATTAAATATTATTTATCATCTGCTCGTGATTTATTTGTAGTTCGAAGAATAATTAAATATTTATTAATAACAAAAGTAATGAAACTACTCCGAACTGCATTAAAAAATAAGAAATGTAAATTAAAACTAAGCATAATTGCATGCAAAAGTATGCCTTGCCGCTTTCTTGGTAGATAATTAATGAATAATCAAAGAATCGAATTGTGCTACACTTTATGACGTCTTTCCAAACTGATTCATGAAAATATTATTTTGCTTCAAATATGTTTAAATAAATAAAGTTTCTCATGCCATTGTTGATTTGGCAACAGTGATTTAAATGACTCAAAATTGAATTTCAATGTTAATTCAATGGGAAATTCGCCGAAAGATAGTAGATTTATATCCGTCCAGACGTACAGACAGACGGACAAAAAGTATGAAAGTTGGGTATCTGAGGTCATAGCTTTCTAACAAAAAAAGAATTTTTAAGATCCGAGGGATAGAACCGATTTTGGAAGAGGGATACGGACAGACGGACAGACAGACAGACGGACGGAAAGACAGACAGACATACGAACAGACAGACAGATGGACATCAACCGCATTTCAATACCTACAGTGATTTAAATGACTCAAAATTGAATTTCAATGCTAATTCAATGGGAAATTCGCCGACAGATAGTAGATTTATGTCCGTCCGGACGTACAGACAGACGGACAAAAAGTATGAAAGTTGGGTATCTGAGGTCATAGCTTTCTAACAAAAAAGAATTTTTAAGATCCGATGATTAGAACCGATTTTGGAAGGGGGGTACAGACAGACAGACAAACGGACAGACAGGCGGACAGACAGACGGACAGACATACGAACAGACAGACATACGAACAGACAGACATACGAACAGACAGACATACGAACAGACAGACAGATGGACAGACAGACAGTTGGACATCAACCGCATTTCAATACCTACAGTGATTTAAATGACTCAAAATTGAATTTCAATGCTAATTCAATGGGAAATTCGCCGACAGATAGTAGATTTATGTCCGTCCGGACGTATAGACAGACGGACAAAAAGTATGAAAGTTGGGTATCTGAGGTCATAGCTTTCTAACAAAAAAAGAATTTTTAAGATCCGATGATTAGAACCGATTTTGGAAGGGGGGTACAGACAGACAGACAAACGGACAGACAGGCGGACAGACAGACGGACAGACATACGAACAGACAGACATACGAACAGACAGACAGATGGACAGACAGACAGTTGGACATCAACCGCATTTCAATACCTACAGTGATTTAAATGACTCAAAATTGAATTTCAATGCTAATTCAATGGGAAATTCGCCGACAGATAGTAGATTTATGTCCGTCCGGACGTACAGACAGACGGACAAAAAGTATGAAAGTTGGGTATCTGAGGTTATAGCTTTCTAACAAAAAAAGAATTTTTAAGATCCGATGATTAGAACCGGTTTTGGAAGGGGGGTACGGACGGACAGACGGACAGACGGACAGACAGACAGACATCGACCGCATGTCAATACCTACTTTTTCATTTTTTTAATTCTTTCGAATTAAAAAAAGAAAAGTAGGCTAAAAATGCATGATTGCCTTTTAAAAGATTGGGCTTTAAATTGCTCAATAGCTTATAAAATAACATATAATGCAATTTGTGGAAAATATGCAATGGCATGAAAATTCTGTGCATTATTTTTTATGAATAACAGAGCTTTGACAGTAAAACGTAACATTTGTTATAAAAACATTAAAAAAAATTGTATATCTTACTAAAGTACCCTAACAAATACTTAGTTACAATTTTCCCATTTAACCATCACAATAAATACCCTTAAGCAGCCCTAAAAATGAACGAAGTTCTTTTAAACCCAACGACTTGAAAAGGGAACGCCCTCGCAATTAAGGAACCTTCTCTTTTCATATGCGGACGGAATTTATTACGTTTCAATTCTAAACGAGGTTTCAACTTGACCCGATCAATGGCGTCCTCTAAACGCGACAAAATTACGCCGCCGAATGCAACGATCCAAAACAAACTTCGAATCTCACACTAAACAAGCGAGCGGGAAAAAAGAACACCCAGTGAAAAGAATGTAATGAAGTGAAAAAGGAATGTCAAAAAGAGATAACGTTATTATTATTAGTGGGGGGTGGGGGTGCGCTAACTAGCGAGTGGCGTTCTTTTTCCCTCGTTATGCAAGCTTCATTAAATCCCTAAAAAGGGAAAATGTTAATTATTTCTTTTCGTGTCGTTTACCGTTTGCACAGCTACGAAAAAAATAATTCGTAATGTTCACTTTTCGCCCTACGATTATTGTTGGAGGGGGCTCTCTTTTATTTTACTCTTTTCTGTTTCAGTGTTGAAGGAGGCTGTTATGAGATTTTTCTTTCGTTTCGAAAGAGTTAGAACAACGACGTTTGTTTCACTGCGAGCTAACAGTTACCGCTCACAGTTTTTCTATTACTTTTTACATAAAGGGTAGTTTCATATTTTTTGCTTATTGGTGCAAAAACTTTCAGGGAGTATCGTTGCATTTTTAGCCGCATTTAGCAGAAACTACGAGATACATTTACTTTATTATAATTAAAGTATGAAACTTTTTTGTGTATGCATTTTAATATACGATCTAACTGTCAGTTTTACTATACAGTCTTTTATCGCTTTTCTGCCTTGTGTAGTGTTTTTTTCCAAAAGACCCCCGCTCCCGCGCGTTAGTTAGTCACAGAGAGACTGGTCCTTTGGGCCAAAGCAGAGTGGGGGTGGGGCATCCTACAAAAAAATTCCAAGAAAAACAAGACCTGAAATTGATACTGGAACCTTGGGTTTTGTGCTGAATGGGGGTGTGGTAGAAACATAAATTTTAGAGGGGCGTCCGGGGACCTTCCCCCCAGGACTTTCGACCCCAAATGTTTCCCCACAGTCCTCCTTGCTTTAAAAAGAATATATTCTTTTTTCCCCTCCCCCCCCCCCCCCAAAAAGGAAACGCGTTTCCTTTGTTTTACAGAATGAACTAAAAACCGGACTTTTTTTAATGAAATACTTGCAATTAAAATAAATATCAATGAAATTTTTTTTAATAATCTTGATGCTTTAAATTTGCTAAAATACCTCTTTTTGTTACAAATTAAATGTGTCAAAAAAGTTAGAAAAACAGTTTATTATTTTTTTAATTTTTTCTTATTTCATTGAATTAATAGCAAAATTTTAACTCATTTTTTTTAAACTGACCTTTGCATTAAATTGCACGCTATTATTAATTATTAAAACTAATTTAAATTGTCCGTTTTTCCCCTAAAACAAATATATATCTTCACTTAAGAAAAAAATGGTATTCAAACTACACAAATGAACACGGTATTGTGTAAAAATTCCCAAATTCACAATATTTGGGATGTTTCAATACAACCGGGGTGGACGACAGATTTATGGGCCCCTATGCAACTTAGTTCGAAAACCCTAATTCATAGGATCACCCCCCCCCCCCCCCCCCCCGCCCCAGCGTCCTTGACCTTGGTTTCAATTTCGTTCCCAAATTTTCGACGTTGCATCCTTGGTTTAGGTTTACCCAAAAACCCACTCGTTATGATTAAATTAAAAATCATTACTAATAAATCAAAAGGTTTTAATAATCATTTTATTATTAATATATTTTAATTTAAATAACTTAAATGGCTAATTAATTGTAATTAATTAAACAATTATATTGAATATTAATTCACTCATTAGAAATTAAATAGATTCATTAAATGACTTAAAACTATTAATTTTTAGGTTACTTTTAATGAACTCTTTAAACTTCTTACTTTAAAACAAAAATTAAAAGTGTGTGAAGGGAAATCTAAGGTTTTTAAATAAAATAGGTTTAATTAACAAGTAGAAACCTAACATTATATTGGCCAGTTACAAATAATATAAAAAAAATAATTTTTAAATAAATAAATGGATAAAAAACAAGTAATAAAAAGATAACGTATCATAACTTACATCTTATTCGGGAAGACTTTCGAAATTTAAAAAGGACCCATTCTTTTTTGCGAAATTAGTATTTTTGGTAATTTAATTTAAATAATCAAATTTCTATATAGCGGGATGTGTATCACTTATTTAAATCCTCCACGCTCGTGTTTTCCCCGCGGATAGTGCCTTCTGCTACAAGTGTGAATGGAATGTTTCAATAGCCCGAAAGAGTCAAAAGTAATAAAACTCGGTATCCCCCCGAATGGGGGGAACCCCTTTGGAAATGACCCAACCGGAAATGAATGAAACAAATCCCATTCCAGCCCTTTGTCGTCCATGCTCTAAAAAATTGCTGTCTGCCCCCCGAAGAAAAAACGGCTTTTCCCCCTTCTTTTTTTCGGATAAAACGGAAAAAGTGTTACGGTTTTTTTTTTAAGGAAATATATAACAATTTTGAAAGAATGTGACAAATCAAAAATACTATAATTACGGAAAATGCTTTGCAGAATTAATTGTTATTCTTATTACATCGAAAAAACAAAAGAAAAGGACAAAACCGGGAACAGTGGGGGATTTTGTAACTTCATTTGCAACACAACTTTGGTGACATTAAAACTGCAATTTTCCTACCATTTTTATTACAAATATTTGTTTTTTCACTTTTAGAAATGAAAATGGTCTTTACCTAATAATAAATGTTCTTAAGTTTACATAGCCCCCTCTTGTTAAATTTTCAATGAATTTTGCTTATCATTTTTCTTTAAATTTTTTTTAAAAAAAAGATTGAAAAGTCACGAAGTTGCAATAAACTAACAAATTTTTAAAAATTAATCAAACTTTTATTTTAAATTTTTTTGTAAAGGAATGCAATTTTAGGTCCTTCCGGCTAGGGGCCCAATTCTAGACATTAGGGCCCCATTTTAATTTCGAAATTAAATATTTTGAGGTTTGCGAATATTATTTTAAAATTTATAATTTTTGTAATTTTTCGCACAAATCCCCTTTGATGAAAAACTGCGTCACCAAAATTTTTTTTATTCTTACAATCCGGTCCTTTTAATAAAGGGTCTTGAATTTTTAATTACTTTACAATTACTCCCTTATCGCAATCTTTCCTGAGGGGTAAAAGTGAAATTGAATCAACTTTATTATCACCCGAGTGTAATTGAAAAACAAGGAGTGCGGTAATCGAGATGGCATCAAGAGGTTCAGGGAAAAATTATTACAAAAAATTTAAAAAAAAATTAACTTTTTAATGAAAAGGGAAAGGTTTTATTCTCCCTCCCCCCCCCCCCCCGGGGGGGGGTTTAAATCTTTTTTAGAAAGAGTTTATTGGAGCTTTTGCAAAAACCCTTTGTAAGACCCCATGGGGGGGTTTTTAAACCCCCCGTAACCCCCCCTCGCTAGCCACGCTTTTTCTGGCAAAATTAAGTACCCGATTCCCTAGGTCGAATTAGAGAGTGGGGTTGGTCGGCTTTAAAATACCCTCGAATTTTTGCTTAACCTTTATTATGTTCGCGCCTTTTCCCAACCCACTTCGAGGCTATTTTAAGAGCGTTTTAGATATATGTCCTTAGACATGTTTTGGAAATGCAATTCTTTCCTGCCTTAAACCATTGCTCTTTTAAAAATCGACTTTTAAGTTCACGGGAAAAATACAACCAAGGGGCCCTCCCCTGAGAAGATGAAAAAACTGATTTAACTAGGGCGGATAAATGTAAATTGCCTAGCAAACAAATTTAGTTTTTGGGGCCGTAGTGAGCCTTGTGGGGCCGTCTCGGTTCTCGGGGTCGGAGGTCCTGCATCGAGTCTGGGACCACTGAAGACCTACCGTAAAATGGGGGGTACGTACTCGTTAAATCTGTTGGGTCCAAAGTCCTCTAATTCCCATAACCAAATCAATCCTCTGGGGGTGAAAAAAGCCAATTCTTTGGGGAAACCTCTTTTGGCCTCTGCTCTAAAAATTAGATGGATCCACTTATGTTTTGTGTGTGTTGTCTGTTGGTCTGTCTTACTTGACAAAAGGTTTTTAAACCCGGGGTTTCTTCCCAACCCACACAAACCTAAAAATATGTCTACCCCCCAAACCCCCAACCTTTATTTTTTGTCCCGGGGGGGGGGGGGGGGGTGGGGGTTTAAAAAAACGCTGACCATTACGCTAACAGCCTGCGCACTGTCCCCGGGGGGGGTTTTTGTTTTCCCCCCTTCACCCTTTTTGAAAATTTCCCCTCAGTTTTCAAAAAATTCTGTCTGGGGCCTTTTCCTTACTTGAAGAAGGTTTATAAGCGTTTCTCTGAAAACAAAACAGGCGGGGAAGCATTACCAAAACCAAAAAAAAGGGCGGTTTTTTTGAATGCGTAGAATTTTTAACCCTCTGGGGGAAAAAAATTGACTAAAAAGTCCCCCCTTTTTTTTATTTCATGGGGATTTTAATTACATTTTTAATCTGAAAAATTCAATTTTTTAAAAAATTTTAAAAAAAATTTTTTTTTTTTAAAAATAGTTGTTAGTTTTAAAAAAAGGGTTTTCCCCCATTTTTTAAATTTTTAAAATTTTTTATAAAATTTTTAAAATTTTTTAAAAAATTTTAAAAAAATACGTGTGTTCCCCAGGTGACGGGATCATACTTTGGGGATCTTTTAGAGGATATAAAAGGAAAGGCCTAATTCCAATTTTGGTACTAATATAAAATCTAACAACAAAAAAATACATTTTTTCCTTTCACAACTGGTAATATAAAAAATATAAAAAATGGATTTTTATATAAATAGAGGGGTTGGCCCCAAAAAATTGCAGTTTTTTTAAAAATTTTCTAAAAAACCCTTCCCCCTTTTTAAAATTTCCCCCAAAAAATTTAAAAGGAAATATAAAAAACCCTTTTCACACTTATTCATCAAAATTCTTAAAAAAGAAATACCCTTGGGGAATTTTCCAACAAAACCCCCCCCCCATTTTTTTAAAAAACAAAAATTGAAAATTTATTTTCGATGCACACGCAAATAAAAAGAATAAATTTTCTCAAAAACCCTTTAAATTTTTAAAATTTTTTATGTTTCTTTTTTTATTTCCCTTTTTCTATATAAAAATTTTAAAACTAAACAAAAAAAAAAAAAAAATGTGAAAAAAATATTGAATACTACTTAAAAGGATTTTTTTATATTTTTTATAAAAAAATATAAAAAAAATAATAATGACATTATTATTTTTTTAACAAATTTTTTCAAAAACAAAATTCCCACTTTGCTATTTATACTACACCTTAAAAAAAGAAAAACTTTTTTAATGTGTTAAGCCTAATGATTTTGTTAAAATTCTTTCAAAAGCAACATCCGCTCAGGGGGGTTGGGGTTTAATTAACGAAATTCCCCCCCTTCCAAAAGCCGATTATAAAAAGGGCGGATTTCGAATATTGCATCGAAAGGGCGCAACTTAATTTTTCTCCGATATAGCTGCTCTTGTCATGTTCGGGGGTTTTCACACTTTCGAATAAAAAATGACGTAATCTATCGGTCGCCTTTTTTTACATTTTTTTAAAGTTTTTTTTTTTGCGTATTTTCCAAAATTTTTTTTTAAAAGAAAAATTTTTTAGGCTATGTGTGGGGATGGTAGGAGGGGATCGAACAAGACTGTTTCAGCTTTCAGTGATCACCCTTTTTGTTTACATCCCGTAGATTTTTATTAAAAAGCACTTTCTGCCCAAAGAAAAAATGGGGAAATATGTTGCATTTTTAAAAAAAATTTGATTTTTTTTTTTAAACACTCAAATGTTTTTAAAAAATGTAAGGTGGCGATCTTTTTATATTTTTTGAAACGACCTCTTTCCCAAAGGGGATGTTAAAATAAAAAATTGTGTGAATCATGAAGTCTTTTCACGCCAAAGGCAATGAAGTCCAAATGAGTACAGAAATTCCTTTTTCAATGAGCTTATAAAAAATTAAAGATCTGCTGGTAAAATTAAAGGAAAATTTTTTTTCCAAGGAAACATTCCAAACACACGATTGGCTTACTATTTGAATTTTTTTACTATCAAAAAAAACAAAAAAAAAAGAATAAAATCTTTTGCTGAAAAAAAAAGGAAAACCCTCATTCATTCAGTCTTGAATAACTTAAACTAAGGAAAAACAAATTTTAAAAAATTTTAATTTCTGATTTTAAGGATTAAAATTTGCTGTTGTTTAAAATCTTTTAAACTAGTGGCCAGCCTCCTAAATTTAAGGGCCCTAGAACCCCGTGACGACAATTTTTTTCCTTTTTGGGAAATTTGGGGTTTTTTGAAGAAATTGCTTTCCACGGGCGACAATACTTTGCTGTTCGCAACAGGTTTGTAGAGCAGGGTTTTTTTTTTTTAGAACAGCCAAATCTCCAAAGGGGGGGGAAGGCTGACGCAGAGCTTCTTTGTCACACAAGTTAAAGGGGAAATGTTTGTGTTATTGCATAACTAGTTGCCGCGGTGCTTCCCTTTCTGCGTTTTTTGGGGGAGCACCCCCTTACTTGGCGACTTTCGGGGACACTTTTTTTTTCGCCAAGCACCTCCTTTTTACTCCAACCTCTCCACAATCCCTCCACTTTTTTTTCTGTTTCCAAAAAAAAATTAGGGAAGAGGTTTGAAAAGACACACGAACCCCCAAAAAAAAATAATTCCAAACCTAAGGGCACACCAATAACAAAATAAAACGAAAGAACCCCCTTCCCCTTTTTTTTCTTTTTCAAAGAAGGGAGAAACCCCAAATGTTTTTTGGGTCTTTCTCCCTCTCGGTAAACATTTTGCGCTTAAGGTTTAACGCTCTTCCCAAATCTGTTGCCTTCCTCCTTCAGTTGAAAAATGATTTCCCCCCAGGGAATTCGACGATTCTAAACCCCTTTAATGTTCTCTTTTTGAATTCTCCCTGAATGGACGATCCTTTAAAAAGTTAATTTTTTTTGTTATTGTTTTCATTGAGTGAAAAGGAAAAAATATTTGTGAAAAAGTTGTCTTGGGAAAATTTATTATTAAAAGGCAAGCAGATAACACGGGAAAAACTTTCGCAGAAAAAAGGGAAAATTTGTGGGTTTTTTTTTCCTTTAACCCTTTTCTTTCGAAACTATCTTCTCTTTCATGATGTTTTTTGGTTGGCCCCTTCCGATTTTAAAAAAAAGTTTTTGACACTTAGTAAAATTTTCCAATATTTGGTTTTGTTGGAAAAAGCTGGTCTTCAACATGTATCAGTTATTATCCTGACTGATTCTTTTGGTTTTATTGAATTTAACCCACACTAAAGCTACACTATAAAAACCCCGAATAAAACAAAACTTTTCTTCAAATTTTTTAATCTGCACGAGGTTTTTGAAAAAAATTTTGACTCCTTACCCTAACGTTACGACCAATAAAAAAAAAACCATGTACCGTGTAGGCCTATAAAAATTGGGGAAACCTTTTGGAATTTTAATCTTTTTCCGGGGCTGCTATTTCTACCTTCCTTTTTCAAGAGTTCGTGGGATCTTTGGCCTCCCAGTTTTAAAAACCCGGGGTCTGACCAAGTGTACCGGCCCATTCTGATTAATTGTGGGTTTTTCCCACTATTTGGTTTTATTTTTTCCCTTGTGCATTTTCCCACGTATTTTGCATCATTAAGAAAAAACGAAAATTTGAAATTTTTTATCTCTTTCTCCACTCTTTTACGTGAAATGTACCTTATCTTTAAAAAAGAAAAACCCAAAAGAACCTTTACACTCACGCAAAAGTTACCTTTGAGTATAATTTTGTACCCCGTGCTTTAATTGTTATGGTTGGTTTTAAAATTATTTTTATGAAGGTACGCGTAACTGCAGAAAGAATTCATTAAAAATAGGGTTTTTTTTTTTTTAAAAATTATTACCATATTTTAATTTAGTTCCCAAACCC